>JAKOGI010002527.1:0-92500 GCA_029747015.1 Carnegiea gigantea
ACATGTATATATACACGTGTGTGTGTGCATATGTGTGTGTTCCCGCGTGCTCCCGCCCATGTGTGTTTGTATGTGTGTGCGCATGTGTGTCTATGTGTATCTTTGTATTGTTTGGCCTTTTCTGGCCTCTAAGGTTCATTAGTTGGTTCAAAGCAGGGACCCCCTTTTTTTGGCCTCCATGGTTTATTAATTGGGGCCTTTCTCTCTGTCTAAATATTTGTTCCTCTCTCTTGTCACGAAAATTGAAGTGTCTCTCCCGTTTCACTCTCGCAACCTCTCCTTTCTCTCTCTTGGGCTAAGAACAATGGCGTATCTGGGTTGTATCTCGCAGCGGACTCACTAACATCGACTACTCTGGCTCACAGTTCTCTTGGGCAGCCGTTGTCGTCGAGAGACCTGACCTCCATTTTCAACTCTCGAAGGATGACATCCGCCTTGTCCGCCACCACAAATCAAGCTTTGTGCCACCATTTGGAAAAACTATCACTACCCGATTGTAGATAGGCCGAAGTCGAGTCTAGTGGAACCATCCATGCCGCCATCACGCTATTGAGGCGGCGGCCTGTGAGTACATACGCGTGCGTTGGTTGTGGTTTTTGTGATTTTCAGGCTTGATCATGTAGATCGACGGGGGAGGATAAAGGAGGAAGAAGGTAGTCCAACACTATCTTCGGCGGCGGCGCATGTCGTACACGCACCACCCCTCTGCGGCAGCTCTGATGGGTTGGATTCGGCTTCCCCTCTCTTTTTTATTAAAATATTTTTGGGTGAGTTTAGCCACCGAGGCCTGGCTGGATTGTCACTGCCGCTGCCATAATCCAGCAGTATCGGTGGTGGGGTTTTGGCAAAAAGAAAAAAAATAGGAAGATTTTTGGGCTTGTCTCAGCTACTAAGGCCATAGGTATGAGGTCGAGACATTTAAGGTTAGGGTTTTGGGTTGAGATTAGGGATTTGTAAACCTCAGTTGTAATACACATAGCACAAAAGAGAAAACTAGGCAGATTTTCGGAGCATATAATAATTTACATTAAATCTATAATTAGCATTTAAATTTTTGGAGCATATAATAATTTACATTAAATCTATAATTAACATACCATTAACTATAATTATCTTTTCTCACAATTTAAAGCCAAGACAATCCATAATAAGGCGAAGAACTTTAGAGTAGGTAGTCAAGGAAAGCACCTCAAATAATTGAATCGTGTTGGGCCATTGCTTTGGCCTCATTGAGCTAGGTGGACCATGCAGAGCATTAGACATGATAGGTTTAAAGTGCATACAAATGGTGTAAAGTTATCTCCTTGCTAGCTAAGGCTTTGCCTCACTTTTTGCACAATTTTCATCCATAGATTGCCAATGCATGGTGCGATTTTTAATAAAGTTACTTGTCATGTCATTTTGGCTAAGGTTCTGTTTGGTTCTTAAAAAATTTGGTAGAAAAAAGGTTGAAGGAAAAAATGTGAAGGAAAAAAAGTAGAAAGAAAATGAGTTTTTTTTTTGTTATTTGAATAGAGGAAAAAATACAAGAATTTAGATGAGAAATTTTAATGTCGATGAACAACTTGAATCATGTTGATATCATCTAAGTAATGCAAGGTTGGAGGATGTTAGAAATTTTCCTCACACTTTCCTCACAATTTTATAAGGAAAATTTTGTCACTTGTTTTTAACAATTTTTCCATCTAGCTTTTCTCCATATTTTTTTTTCTTTGTGATTTTCTCTAAGCAAAACACAAGAAAAGTAATTATGTGTGATCGTTCGCATTTTATTACATACAACCATGTGGACATCTCATTTGTCCACCCGGGCCCACCACCAGCCGTTTTCAGTCGAGCAACTACTCCTTTATAAAAAAAATAAAAAAAATTCATAGTTCTCAATTTTTTGGATTTGCGGTTTTCATTCTCTCCCATTCTCACACTAATCTATGTTAGCTGCTTTAATTGCTTTAGCATTCAGCAATTACTGAATGATTAGGTTTGATCTTAACATTGCTGTTGATGTTGAATCTTCATCAAATGCGAATTCTTCGTCAGGCTTGATAGTGTTTTTTGGATCTCTGTTTTGTTTTTGTTTTTGTATTCGGAAGTCATATGCGTGGGTTTTGAATAGTTAATTTCGAGTTGTTTCAACTGAATTGCATGCATTGTTATGTTTTCGTGTTCTAAAAATATAATGTAATTGTTGGTTTGAACATATAGCTGGTGTTTGCAATTTGTTGTTCTGAATTTTGGCAGCATGCTTGATTGATGTTTTGCGTTGTGTGTTGCGTTAATTCTGGTTAAGATACAAGTGTATAATGGTTTTTTGCTTTAATTCTTAAATATACTTCATAGTATGTGAATTCTGATTGGTGAAATATGAGAAATGATAGCTTACTGTTATGAGTTGTGTGCTCACTAAATATAGTCATTAACTCACTAAAGGTATATATTTAGCTCACTATAAAGAATATATTGCCTTTTACTACAAAGCAGGTTTTTGCTCACTATAAAAAACATTTGGCTCACTAGAATTGAACTCTGTGCTCACCGATTTTGCATTTTAGCTCAACACCAATGTTATGGTTGTTTTTCTAGATGATATTTTTATTGTTGCTATGCACATATGAGAAACAAGAGCTCACCAATATGAGTTTTTTGCTCACTAAATATAGTTGTTGGCTCACTAAAGAAATATATTTAGCTCACTGGGATTCAGCTTGTATTCAGCAATCATTTATCAGTTTCTCTGCTCACCAAATGTAATAACTATATTCAATCTTATGCCCATCATGGAAGAGAATCTGTTGCCTTTGACTACACTACATAGCATTTTTTGCTCACTAAGACAAGTGTTTGGCTCACTAGAATGGAGATTGTGCTCATAATTTTGCATTATAGCTCACTGCAAAAATCATGTTGTTTTTGCAGATGATTCTTCGTGTTCCATACCTACATTAGATCATTATGTTGCTGAGGCTGTTGATATTAATGATTATGTTAGGATTTTGTATAATCCTACTAGTGGTTCAAAGGGAAAGACGTGGCTTCTGATGATGGTAATGTTGTCGGTGGTGTATCTAATTATGTTGTGATTGATAAGGGAAAATATATAGATGATGCTGAATGTGTTGTTGAAATGAAGGAATCTAATGAATCGGAGTTGATTGATAAAAGGGTTAGTTCTCTAGATGCTGCATTTGAGTTATACAACGAGTATGCTTTCCGTAAGGGGTTTTCCATTCAGTGTGACAAGTTGCGAAGGAGAGAAGGTTCACAAGAGGTTCGTTCAAGGGAGTTTTGTTACAGCAAATAAGGTGTTAAAAGGTGTTATGGGGGAAAAGACAAGACATTTGCAAAACGGCGCCGGAGGTGTATTTGTAAAGCTAGAGCTATATTTTACATTGAACCTAATAGTGAATGGGTTTGTCAGAAGCTTGAAATGGTTCATAATCATGAATTGCTTTTGGAATATGAGGTGCTTAAGTTAAGGTTACATAAAAAAGTCGAGAAAGCTTATATGGATTTTTTTCCAAAAGATGAGAAGAAATGGTATAAAAGTTTCGCATGCGTATCGGCTTCTAAGAAATGAGTTACTTGGTTTTAGTAAAAGGGATGCATACAATAGTGTTGCAAATGAAGTCAAGAAGACTTTAGATGGGGGCGACGCCAATCATTTGATGTGTGTTTTAGAATCTAGGTATGGGAATGAGCAAGATTTTTTTTATAAGTTTGAATTGGACGAGGACAATTATTTGATGTGCTTCTGTTGAAGAGATTTACAAATGAAATGTGATTATTTGTTGTTTAGTGATCTCCATGTATTTGACGCGACATATAGGACCAATCATTATGAGATGATATGCGCACCTTTTGTTTATATGAATCATCATGCGAAGAATGTTATGGTGAGATGTGGGTTTTTGGTGAATGAGAAGATTGAGAGCTTTGTATGGTTATTTGAAACTTTTTTGGAAGCTATGAATAATGTGCAATTGAAAACTATGACGACGGACTAAGTATTTTCTATGGCAAATGCTATTGAAAAAGTCTTTCCCTTGGCAAAGCATATGTTGTATACTTGGTACATCTTGGAGAATTCAAAAAAGAATATTAGTCATCTTAGGGTATTGGGTGGATTTATTGATAAGTTTGCTATGTTTTGATGAGATGTGATACAGAAATAGAATTTAATTTTTGTTCGCAGAGGTGAGCCCTCTCTTTGTTTACTATTTATTAATGTTCTCATCAAGTTATTGCTTTATGCTCACTAATTTATAGTGTCTGCTCACCAAGGTTATATGTGTCTACTCACTAGATTATACCTTCTGCAACGGTTACATTTTTCTACTCACTAACTTATTTTTTTGTGGTAACTGGTTTTGTGTGTTAGGCTGGTTAAAGAGTATAATTGTGCTAAAAATGCTTAGTTGGTTAGATTGTATCGGTTGAAATAAAAATGGTGTCCAGCTTTTTTCAAGGATGTTTTCTCTGGTTGCATTTTATCGTCACAAAGAAATGAATCGATAAATGCTTCTTTGTCAAAAAGAATCAATGCCACTTGTGGTTTGTTTGATTTTTACAATATATTCTATGACGTTGTTACTAAGTGGAAGATTTGTAATAACCTAATCCTAATTCATATTTGTTTATTTAAATCATGTTTATTTGTTTAATTAATCATGGTTATTTATTTAATTGGTCATGGTTATTTATTTAACCAAATCATGTTTATTAATTCAATTACATCCAATTTATTTATGTAACAAATTCCATTATGTTATTTAAAATTTTCACCTTCATTTATCGTATTTAATCATCCTAGTTGGGAGATATTTTATTTTGGATCCCACTTTATAATTCAAGTTTCATTGATTATCAATTTAAGTATCGTTGATTGATTAAACATTGGGTGAATCGATATTGGGCCTTGTTAAGCATGATTTAGCAATTATTTATTTTCTTAACATGGGGAAAATTTAATCCCGAGCCCTATAAAATGTTTAATGCAACTTTGAATTATTTTGAGCCTAAAATCAATCCCAAAACCAATCATTTAAGCCCAAAACAACAAGGCCCAAGTTACTTGCCAATTTTTCCACTAATAGCTATGCTTTGTGACTAATTTTAATTGACAAAAAGGTACTCTATGACTCCAGATTTTCACCCATACTAAGGCTAACATCCAACCAAGTGACTCGTCAAAAATTCACACACACACAAAAAAAAAAAAAAAAAAAGAGATAAGCTCTCCGTTGCTCTCTCTCTCTCCTACACCAGTGCTGCCAGAACAGGGGCAGCAGCTACCCCATCTGTTCTAGCCACCTCCACCACCCAGATAGCCACTCTTTAGCCATTGGACCAACACCAGCTACACCCCCCAACTCCTAGCCACCACCCAGCAGCCCCATTGCACAAAAACAGCTCTAAACCCCTCTTAAATTAAGCATCCAAGAAGGTATACCCTAACTCCAACTTATTGTATCTTATGTTTTATGGTTGTTTTATTTATGGACTATATTTGGATGATAAAAATGAAGGTT
Organism: Carnegiea gigantea; assembly: GCA_029747015.1. NCBI lineage: Eukaryota > Viridiplantae > Streptophyta > Magnoliopsida > Caryophyllales > Cactaceae > Carnegiea > Carnegiea gigantea. The sequence goes on from JAKOGI010002527.1 coordinate 5,529, forward strand.
ATTTAGCAATTTTTATTGAGTATGGAAGTGTTTAAAGTTACGGAGAAAGAGTTATTTTGGTTGAATAATAATGCCTCCTAATTCAAGTTTATTTAGTTGATTATTGTGATTCTTGCTATGGGGTGTCCTTAAAAGACCTTAAGTGATCAGCTTAAGCTTAAATATGCTGATTTGGATGATCATGTGGAACGGCCTTGACCTAGGGCTTTATATTTATACATGGATTATGGACATTTTTGAATTTTTGCTATAGTCACACACTATATAAATTATTGGGAATAATTAGCTTGTCAAAAATTTGTGAAATTTTTATGGTAGGTTCTAGATGGTATTGGGCAATTTTTGGAAAACCTGCATGAATTGTGAAGATTTATTTCATGATTTATGAATTTTTGAAGTGAACTACCCTGCTTCGGTGCAAACTGGGCTGTTGTTTCAATCTCTGTGCAGTGTATACTTAGAGAAAACTTCTGCCAATTTTGCTCTAGATTTGCTATAATATTTTGGAGTTTCCAGCAAAATTTCATGAATATTGGAGGTGTAATCAGTGAATTATGGAATTTTGAAGAAAACTGACCTGTTTTTGGATGCGAATTATGCAATTATGTATAAATGAAGTTGTTTGGAGTTTGGATATGTTGATGGCTTCAAAAATGGATGTTATGAAAAATTTTGGCTAAATTGGTGAATCGTGGAAAATCTCATTTGTGAACCAAGAGACGTTGGTTGGACTAATTATGTAAGTAAATAAATTTATTGGGAGATTGTGGATATTGGTGTAAAGAAATATACTGAAAATTTTGTAAGGTTTATCACGGAGTGGTTTTTGAGCATTTTAGCCGAAGTAAGGCTATTATAAGGAGGAATTAAATATTCATGAATTTTATAGTAGCTTTTAGCTCGATTTATGAGAGAAAAGAAGTAAAACATGCATTTTGGGAGCTTAATAATGAGTTTTGAATCACTTATGGATATTACAAAGAAAGCACCAAGTTTGGGGAGTTTAATAGCTTTCATTGGGGTCAATAATCTACTTGAGGTGAAAAATTATATGCAATGGACTTGTGAATGAAATATGAGAAGTGAGGAGAGTTTTGACACAGAAATCATATTTATGAGGCCAAGTTATTACAGTTTATGCTATTTTGAACCAAGATATATCTCTCTTGGCGTCAAACCTTTATTACTTGCTCAATTAAGAATGTAACGAATGTATTTATTGAGTTCTTTTGAACCAAGCTGTACCTCAACGAGCTTTAAACTCGTATCAGTAACCTATCCCAGAAAAGACTAAAACATTTGTCACCATCAAGGCCTTTTCCTTGGTTATCTCATTTATGTCATTGTGGTCTATTTTACTTTCATTTATTTCATATTGGATTTAATTACTTTCATTAATTCAGTTTTGAAGTTATATTGAAATACCCAAGTTATGTATACTATTTAATTACTCAATTTCTATTACACATACCTTTACTTACTCAATTATGTGAGTAAGGATCATTTATTGACCACATATACCTATAATGTCATTTATGAAATAGAGTCGAGGCCTAGGTATCGTCCACCGTTATGCATAAGTGTTATCAAGTCAGAACATATTTATCATGTCAGATGATAGTTTTAAAGACTCAAAGTACGTTCATTGCCTGTATCTTCAAGAAACAGAACATGTCTATCAAGTTACAACTCTTAATGAGTTCATCAATGAATCAGTTTATACAGTGATTTGCCATTTAACTTGTGACCCCGCCAGTTATCATCTATAGGGCGTCAGCCCATCATTTACCTGCGCTGCTTCAGGCCAAGTCTTGATCGGATTGGCAGGTGTACACCTATGTATAGATCATATTATTACAACGGGTTCACATCCAGATAATAATGAGCAATTCAGTTTTATATTATTTTCATTTTCATTGTTATTGCGAACTAAATGAATTGCAAAAGCAGGTGCCCCACCAACAAGGTTTTAATGATCATTTACCCATATGGGGATGTATATACTGAGTTTTAGCTCACATTTCTCGAAATGTTTTTCTGTTTTCCATTTTAAGTGATGAAGCTGCACATATACCTCCATTTAACAAGCCCCTTTGGGAGTTATCAGTTGCTCACAGTGGATTAAGCATAGCATGAAGGTTAGGTACAACCTCAAGGACAAGACAAGTTTATTCTCAATGTACCTGTTTAATGTGGAGTGCAGGACGACCCTTTGTATGAATATGTTGATGGTATTAAAGTTAGACCACTGTGATTTTTAACTTGGAGTATTTTAAGTTTAATATTTCTTGTGTTTATGATCATGAGTTGGCAGCAATGAGTAGTCTCAGTTAGCCTTGTCCTATTTAGGACGGCGGTAGGGCCTTCAATCATTAAGTCTTTCGCTGCAATTTTTCATAAATCAAGTCAGTGGCATTTTGGGGGGCGTTACAGTCATGGTATCAGAGTTAAGGTTTCAAGGGCCACTGTAAGCTATCAAGTATTTATGAGTTAGCTATAAGGTGTTTATGGGCTATGTTTGAGCAGTTGAGTGAGCTATTGATTATAAGAGTATATGTATAGGTTGGCAATATCCTGAGATTCGAGCATTAGCAAAGTGGAGTGTGGAACCATTTGGGTGACCATAGTGAGGCATGCTCGTATTTATCTAAGAGTTGTATTGTATGTTTCATTTCTCTCATTTGTTTAAATTTTCGCAATTATGCACTCCAGATTTATGACCTGTTGAGTTATGAATTCCGGCGTGTGGCCGTTGAGCTATTAAAGTGTTTCTCTCCATTTCAGGTATCTATTGTAAGGCTTTAAGCTAAGTTTTAGTTAATTTTTTGGCAGAACTCTGTCTGTTTTGCCTTAGGATTTGAGAATTTTATTGAGGTATGTTAATATACCTGATCTTGAGTGCGGTGATGGTTGGGATGCCATTTATAACTTCTTAAGGGATTAATACAGTGTCAAGTTAGATGTAAATAGCTAGATAAGGAAATGCCTTGTGGGGCAATATCTTTGAGGTGAACCAATATCAGATGACCATTACAATGAGTGCTTATGTATGGTGATAACAATTAGTAGCTTATGGTGTGCTAATTGACATTATATGGGTGGTACAAATAAGATTAAGTTGCCATGTATAGGAATTATCTGGTCTTGACACTAAGACCTTATATCAGGAATGCTCCCATTACTTCCTGTCATCAACTTATTTCTGCCTTAGTTACCTTGAATTGTTCAGAGGCATCATTTCTTTGCCACTAATGCTCTCTTGATTTGTAATGGAGTGTTTATGAAAAATCTCATGTGTGGTCTATGCGGAGTCCTTTAAACACATCTGGGTAACCTTTCTTATAGACAATTCAAACTCAGACAATCATAATCATTTAATTCCCTGTTTTCATAATGGAGCCTATAATGACCCCCGGTATGCGTTACTGTGTGATTTGTAGTTCTTCCTAAGCATATTTGACCCATTTTACTTGTAGTTCAGTCATCACTATGTTCATATTTTTACGGTCACCTACTTTAATTCCTTACTTCTATTTAGGCACTATTCATTTATTGCTTACACAGTCTTTGGTTGCTTCAAACCTAGTCATTGAGCGCCCTTTCAGCAATTAAATGGGTCCATATTATTCGTGTTTCTATAGCACCATAACATCTTGTTGGCATACTACTCTATAGCCGTGACTGCATGTCTTCACTTAAGTTATTTTGGTAATCCTTTCTTTATTAGTACAACCTATCTTATTAATGATAAACAACGATTTGCGCGATTTCCATCTGCCAGCAGTTTCGGAGTTCATATACCTACCTAAGACTTCCATTTACTGCAAAATGTGTTATTGATGGATGTCATCATGTTTAGTCATAAGACTGACTCCTTCATCTTGATGTATTGTCTTTTCAAACACCAGATGAATAAAATTTCCCTTCTGGTAGTATTGACCATTATCTTCATCATTTTACTCACATATGGATGCCGTATGACTTTTCTGAAGCCACTTTGGTAATCTATTATATTTCTTCACCTTCAAAACTTAATACTCCCTCTCAACTTCATAACATCGTTCATTTACTTTACTATCATAGCCATCATGAATAAATTGCATGTCTTGTATATGCAGGTCATTTATATGCCTTATCCCTTTCATTATGAATCTTCGTCTTTTTATTCATGCAACTTACATGCTAGTCCTTTATAACCAATAAAGAAATATCTTTGCAAGAGTTCATTGTGTGGTTACATCTCTTTACCCTTTAGATCGTTCCTCTATCTTTTAAATTTACTGAGACCAGTAGGCAGTTGAATGTGTTATCTTTTATAAATATGCCTTTATTAGTATTATTGAAAGCACATTTATTGGGCATTCAATCCAGTTTGATTGGCATACCTTGTTCTCATTATGGGGATGAACTGATTGTGTACTTATAGAAGACGATTTGTAAAGATCGTAGGCTAGTTTGAGAAATGAGGAAAGACTAAACGTGTGTTTCTATGGACTATGGGAAGAAAAGCCCTATTTATCCCCCCAATTATACTGTGCAAGCAAGCAAGTTACTGTGTCAATATTATGTCAACCACATTCGGTATGTCCATATCTATATTTACAGTTGGTGGATTTAGAGATGTTCCGTCTGAGCACTATTAGGACTATTTCTTCCCAAGAAACATTGATTTTCATATCAAACTAACTCAACCCATTTTCAAAACCCCTATCATATGACCCCCAACAGAATTCAAAGAATTAAAGATTCAGTGGATGAGTTGTAAGGGATTTATTTGACCAAGTGTGTCCTTGTGGGGAACCTCAGGTTTATATGAAGAAGAAAGATAGAACCTTATGGCTGTGTACTGTGTACAGAGAGTTGCACAAGATCACTGTTAAAATAAGTGCCCTATACCTTGAACAAATGATTGATGGGATTAATTGCCAATAACAGAAGTCTTTTTCAGGAATGATTTGAGGTCCAAATATCACACATAAACCGTGTAACCACTGTTTATCTTTTTGCAAGAATGCCCTTTTATAGTAATTCTTGAAATTATTTGCTTGTCTCATCTTCAAAACTTGATACTATCCAATATTGTTTAATCCCCCTTACATTGTAACCCAATATTTCCTATTAGCGTGATCTTCGATGTCTTTGCAAACCTATTGTTAAATTTTCAATACATTTTTGTTCGACCTTATATGGTTGTTAGCATTCCAGTGTTCTCAACCTTCACCATCTTTATTTCATGATTATGAGTTGTAGTTCACTCTGTTGAGAGCTGATTCACACATCTACCTTACATCTCATTTATTCATAATGATAAGCTCGTACAACTTGTTCTGAATTCATAATATAATTCAACTTTCATTGGTGTGGGTTATTACGATTGTCATAATCCCCTTACTCTCTTTGTTTTGAACTTCAACTCCTATACTTATATCTTACATTTTGATCTATTTAATCTTATTGTTGTACTCGAATTGGCTTCATATGAGCAAAGGCATGTTCCTATTGTAGCTTGCTCAATCTATTTATCTATCCATTGGCACTTCACTCGTCCAATTCATTTATCTATCCATTACACTTTGCTTATCCAATCTATTTGTCTATCTATTGTACTTTGTGTATCCAATCTATCTATCTATTTATTGCACATTACTTGTCCTATCTATCTATTGCACTCATCTTGTTGCTTGTGGCTATAAAGTCACCTAGTTGAAGTTTAGTTGCTTGTCATCTTGTTTCCAATTCATCAGTTAGACCTGAGTATAACCGAGCCATCTTTCTCCTTAGTTGCTTATCATTAGATCGTTTATGATTCATATTTATAAACCATAGTTCTTGTGGCATTATATTTTAGAATTCATGATATACTTATGGTTATCTTTATTCTAACCACCCAATGTTAATCCCTCCTTTATAAATCTTTTCTAGTCTCATTGTTTATTTCTTTTGTTCGTAATGACTCACTTTACTACCAATTCCATTATTTTCATATCTGACCATGTTTATTCTAGCGTCTAATTCGGACTTAGAGTAGATCTTAGACTAGTGTGATGAGGGAAGATCATGTGGTGCTTTAAGAACATCATATGAGGACATTTTGATAAGGGCATAATCTCAAACAATGTCTAGCGGTATTAGAGTAAGATAGAGGAAGCATTGAGAATAATAAGACAGTTCAAGTACATGCTAAGGTAACACAAGGACTACACAAGAGTCATATGGTCATTTTGACCAAAGAAGGAGACAATAAAAGTTCAGATGAGATATAAAGTATTCTAAAGGGCTTCTCCTGTCAAGGGTGTCAAGAGACAGGATATCAGAGATAACTGAGTTCTCGTTACATTAGGCTTTATGAGTCAATATCAGAGTACTTATTAGGAAATGCAATAGTTTTCATACTTATTAGTGGTCATGACAGAGAACCAGTAGAGTAGAATATCTTCTTTATAGTACCAAGTTTTTCTTTTGAAGAGAATATCAATTTGGAGCCAAAGTAATCGAGCCAGCGAAGTCACTGAGGATTTAGATGCTCGACTGCAGTATTAAGCAGCTATGCACTTTAGGCTAATCATACCTTTTTGGAGGGAAGTAATGAAAACCAACAATCCATACTTGACGTGGCATTGCATGCATGATCAAAATTATAAGTTTTGAGAACGAAACTCTTTAAGGGAGGAAGATTGTAATAACCCAACCCTAACCCATATTTATTTATTTAAATCATGTCTATTTGTTTAATGAATCATGGTTATTTATTTAATGGTCATGTTTATTTATTTATCTAACGAATTCCATTGTGTTGTTTAAATTTTTCACCTTCATTTGTTGTATTTAATCATCCCGGTTAGGAGATTTTTCATTTTGGGTCCCACTTTACAATTCAAGTTTCATTAATTATTAATTTAAGTTTCGTTGGTTAATTAAATATCAGCTGAATCGATATTAGGCCTTAGTAAGTATGATTTAGCGATTATTTATTTTCTTCACATTGAAAAATTTTAATCCTGAGTCCTATAAAATTTTTAATGCAAGTTTGAATTATTTTGAGCCCAAATCAAGTCCAAAACCAAGCATTTAAGTCCAAAACAAGAAGGCCCAAGTTACTTGTCAATTTTTCCACTAATAGCTATGCTTTTTGATTAATTTTAATTAGCAAAAAGGTACTTTATGACTCCAAATTTTCATCCATACTTAGGCTAACATCCAACCAAGTGACTCATCAAAAATTCATACACCAAAAAAAAAAAAAAAATGAAGAGATAAGCTCTCAATTACTCTTTCTCTCTCTCTCTCCTACACCAGTGCTGCTAGAACAGGGGCAGTAGCTGCCCCATCTATTCTAGCAACCTCTGCCGCCCAAACAGCTGCCCTTCAAGCACCGGACCAACACCAGCTGTACCCCCCAACTCCTAGCCACCACCCAGTAGCCCTCCTTGCACAAAAATAGCTCTAAACTCCTCTTCAATCAAGCATCCAAGAAGGTATACTCTAACTCCAACTTGTTATATCTTGCATTTTATGGTTGTTTTATTTATGGGCTATGTTTGGATGATTAAAATGAAGGTTATTTAGCAATTTTATTAAGTATGGAAGTGTTTAAAGTTACCGGGAAAGAGTTATTTTGGTTGGATGATCATGCTTCCTAATTCAAGTTTATTTAGTTGATTGTTGTGATTCTTGCTATGGAGTGTCCTTGAAAGACCTTAACTGATCATTTTAAACTTAAATATGGTGATTTGCATGATCATGTGGAATGGCCATGACCTAGGGTTTTATATTTATACATGGATTATGGACATTTTTGGATTTTTTGCTATAGTCACCCACTATCTAATATTGGAAATAATTAGCTTGTCCAAAATTTGTGACATTTTTACAGTAGGTTCTAGATGGTATTGGGCAATTTGTGGAAAAACTGCATGAATTTTGGAGATTTATTTCATGATTTATGAATTTTTGAAGTGAACTGCCCTGCTTTAGTGCAAACTGGACTATTATTCCAATCTCGATGCAGCGTATACTTAGAGAAAGTTTTTGCAAATTTTACTCTAGATTTGCTATAATATTTGGGAGTTTTTGGCAAAAGTTCATGAATTTTGGAGGTGTATTAAGTGAATTATGGAATTTTGAAGAAAATTAACCTGTTCTTGGATACGAATTATGTAATTATGTATAAATGAGCTTGTTTGGAGTTTGGATATGTTAATGGATTCAAAAATGGATGTTATGAAAAATTTAGCTAAATTGGTGAATCATGGAAGGTCTCATTTGTGACCAAGAGATGTTAGCTAGACTAATTATGTAAGTGATTGAATTTATTGGGATATTGTGGATATTGATGTAAAGAAATATATTGAAAATTTTGTAAGGTTTATCATGGAGTGGTTTTTGAGCATTTTAGCCAAAGTAAGGCTATTATAAGGAGGAATTAAATATTCATGGATTTTATAGCAGCTTTTAGCTCGATTTATGAGAGAAAAGAAGAGAAACATGCATTTTGGGAGCTTAATTGTGAGTTTTGAATCACTTATGGATATTACGAAGAAAGCACCAAGTTTGGGGAGTTTAATAGCTTTCATTGGGGCCAATAATCTATTTGGGATGAAAAACTATATTTAATGGACTTGTGAATGAAATATGAGAAGTGAGGAGAGTTTTGACTCAAAAACCATATTTGTCAAGCCAAGTTATTACAGTTTATGCTATTTTGAACCAAGATATATCTCTCGTAGCCTCAAACCTTTATTACTTGCTCAATTAAGAATGTATCAAATGTATTTATGAAGCCAATCTAGTGTATTCGCTATTCTCTTGAACCAAGCTATACCTCAGCGAGCCTTAAACCCATATCAACAACCTATCTCAGAAAAGGCCAAAACCACTTTTCCATTTATCACCATCAAGGCCTTTTCCTTTGTCATCTCATTCATCTCATTGTGGTCTATTTTACTTTCATTTATTTCATACTGAATTTAATTATTTTCATTAATTCAGTTTTAAAGTTATATTGAAATACCCAAGTCATGTATACCATTTAATTACTCAATTTCTATTACACATAATTTTACTTACTCAATTATGTGAGCAAGGATCATTTACTGACCACGCAAACCCACAATGACATTTACTAAACAAAGTCAAGGCCTAGTTATTGTTTCCCATTACGCGTAAGTGTTATCAAGTCAGAACATATTTATCAAGTCAGATGACATTTTTAAAGACTCAGGGTATGTCCATTGCCTGTATCTTTAGGAAGCAGAACATGTTTGTCAAATTACAACTCTTAATGAGGTTATCAATGAATCAGTTTATACAGTGATTTGCCATTTAACTTGTAACTCCATCAGTTATCATCTATAGGGCATCAGCCCATCTTTTACCCGCGCGGCTTCAGGCCAAGTTATGATCGAATTGGCAGGTATACATCTATGTATAGATCATATTATTGCAACGGGTTCACATCCATATAATAATGAGCAATTTAGTTTTATATTACATTCATTTTTATTGTTATTGTGAACTAAATGAATTGCAAAAACGGGTACCCTCCAACAAGTTTTTAATGCTCATTTACCATATAGAGATGCATATACTGAGCTTTAGCTCACATTTCTCTAAATGTTTTCCTGTTTTCCAATTTAAGTGATGAAGCCATACATATACCTCCATTAGCAAGCCCCTTTGGGAGTTATCAGTTGCTCACAGTGGATTAAGCATAGTATCAAGGTTGGATACAACCTCAAGGACAAGGCGAGTTTATTCTCAATGTACATGTTTAATGTGGAACACAAGATGGCCCTTTGTATGAATATGTTGATGGTATTGAAGTTAGACCACTGTGGTTTTTGACTTAGAGTATTTTAAGCTTAATGTTTCTTATGTTTATGATCATGAGTTGGCAGTAATGAGTAGCCTCAGTTAGCCTTGTCCTATTTGGGACAGCGGTAGCACCTTCAATCATTAAGTCTTCCACTACAGTTTTTCGTAAATCAAGTCATTATCATTTTGAGGGTGTTACAGGATTAAGGAGAAGGATGAGAATGTGAAAAATAATGGTGGATTTCCTGAGATGTACTTGCCACATGTTAGCATTTTACAGCATGCTTCGAAGATCTATACGAATAACTTGTACAAAGTGTTTGACAATGAATACATCAAAGGAGAAGGGTGCTGTTAAGATCTTCTTAGTTCAAGTGAAACCCCCTACGGTACATACCATACATATGTTGTATATGAGAATCACCTTTCGAAGAAGTTTGGGTTTATAGTTAGGTTTAATCTACTAGACCCTAATATTGTTTGTGCTTGTAAAAAGTACAGTGAGAGTAGTATTCTTTGCTGCCACTGCTTGTGGATTTTCAATGTTTATTGTGTGCCTAAAGTCCCTGATCAATATATTTTGAAACGATGGACTAGGCTAGCAAGACCTCCACAGGTTGTAGAAGAATTTGTAAATGGTAATGCAGTTGGTGTTCTTGGTTCCATATGGAGGGTTCAGATGCATCGACAGTTTGAGGCTTTGCTTCTTGCAAGTGAATCAAATAGTCAAGCAAGAAAGCTATGTGAAGAAGCTTTTGCCAAGTTGAAGGCTGATGTTGGTGTTGTTGTAGGTTCAATTTATGTTTCTGACAATGAAAATAATCAACAATCTAGTGCTGGTAAAAAAATCATTGGTAACCCTAAAGGTTCAAGGAAGAAAGGTGAAAGGAATGTAAGGAGGAAGAGTGCATTGGAGAAGATATCAAATATTGTTAGAGCAAGGAAGGCAAGGTTTTCTTCAAGGAATGGAGGAGATGTATCTCAACATCAGGTAAAATTCTATTGACAATCTCATTGAATAAGTTATATTTCTTATAGTAATATCTTTTTGGAGTTTGCTGAGTTTGCTGCTAAGACCAGTAGAATTATTCTGTGTTTTTGGCTCATTAAAAATGTTAATACGCTCACTAATATAAGATATCTACTCACTAGGAGTTTGTATTGGCTCACTACATTTTTCAGTTCTCACATTGTTAGTCTTACAGGTTGCACTTACTACATTTATACGCTGGCTCACTAAATATATGTATATGCTCACTAAAAATACGTTTTTCCTGCGATGGTTTAGGTTGTTGTTGTAGATTCATCTAATCCACCAGGTGCATGCGTCTAATCCAACGGTAGATTTTAATAAAATGTATAGGGTTTTTAGCTTGATTTTTGATGAAAGGTTGAGGCAACCAAATGGGAATACGATTCCTAACAATCAGTTGAATCCTGCTTTTGAAGCTGCTCGCATTGAAGGGTAATGCTCTCACTAATATAGTGTGTTTGCTCACTTAAAATTTGTATTGGCTCACTATTATATTGTATCCGCTCACTACATTTACACTTTGGTTCACTAAAGATGTGTATATGCTTTTTTTATTTTGTGAGACAGGTTACGTGGAAATCAAGCATGAAATTTTGCTATGGTGAGAGAGGGTATTGGCTTCTACCATCAATGAATTCTTTTCATCTGGGCCATTCAATAGTTTGTTTTGAACAAATCTTCATATGCAAATTTTTACGTTGATTAATACACCTCGAACTTGTATTTTTATTTATTGTGATGTTTTTATGTTTTTGTGATTGAGAATTGTTTTTTTTTTTTTGAAAATTAAGTAAATGATGTTGAATAGTTTTGAAGTTTGTAATAGAGTATTTGACACTTATAATATATTGCTCACTGCTAAAGATTCATAGGACACTTGTTTCATCTGTTAGCTCACTATTTTCTATAAAACTATTATCATATGTTTGATGACTCAATATTATAAAAGTATAGCATTCTATGACAATAGCATATTGAACACTTTAATATTTGACTTAACATTATAAAAAAATATCATTCTAGTTTGATTTTGCATTCATTTATAGAATTAAGCATAGTAAAAGATATAGCTCACTGGGTTTGGCTGTGAGCTCACTGGTTTTGTCTTCTAGCTCATTGGAATTAAACATAGCAATCGATATAAAATATCCAATAGTGAATGTTGTTTACTAGTACTTCACCATAATTAAAGGTAAGCATATTAATAGTCTAACTTAAAATTAGTCAAACTTAAAATTGGACTGTTGGGCACATAAGTTCCTAAAATTAGTATAACTTAAAGCAAGGTTGATTAGTCATGCTGTTGGCACTTGAGGTTGGGCTGATTTTGCATTTAGTTCTACTTGTTGTTTATCATGGAACTCCTTTGCAAACCTCTTCACTCTATTCCTGTATGTATTTTCTTCACTGTTGATGATTTCATAGCAGTACCATGCTCGCATTATGTCAAGCAGATTTTTGTCCTGCAAACAAAAAAAAGAAAAAGAAGGAAACAAACCATTAATAGGTGTTGTATTTATTTGAAGATATTTTTGTAGAGAAAATATTTTTGGTAATTTTCATTTTTCTTGAAACCATCATGCCATTTATCTGCCTGGCCAAAATAAGACTCCATGTGCCTGATGTAAAAAATTTTACAGTCTGTGATATTATTTGTTGTCCTCCATGGCATTCTCATTCACACTGGTTTCATATTCTTCACAATTTCATGTTTGGGGTGGCCAATGCTCTCTTGAAGAAATCTGCCAAAAGCTCTTGCATGTGTACAATAAATAACTTTGTTCAGCTTACTGTAATTAGGTAATAGCTCACTAAATATCTGTGTTAGCTCACCAATAATATGTGTTAACTCACTACATATGCCTATTAGCTCACCAAATACGTGTGTTAGCTCACCAATAATATGTGTTAGCTCACTGCATATACATATTAGCTATATTAGCAAATCAAATACGTGTGGTAGCTCACCAATATTATGTGTTAGCTCACTACACATACGTATTAGCTCACCAAATACATGTGGTAGCTCACTAATATTATGTGTTAGCTCACCAATAATATGTGTTAGCTCACCAAATTTGTAAGCTCACCAGATTTTTGTGTTGATGAATTGTAAAGTAAATGAATCAATGAGCCTTTGAACATACGACTAACAGATGTGTTTCTCCATATGTTGTTTTGTATGGAGCAGTTATATGCATGTTGTCCATGATATCAAGCCTTTCCTTCTTTAAATCAAAGTTGAAGATGAAGAAGTGGTTCTTGTGACATATCGGGAAGAACACCTTGAAATTGGAGAATGATTAATATTATATAATGTGGTGTTTTAATACACAATTAAAATGTATAGATTAATGCTTACCAGCTGCAATAGTTTTTCTAATATCCACTTATCACATCTCTGAGTTTCTGAAGAATTGTTCAAAATCAATGTACCTTCCCTCCTTTATTTTTGCTATATTTATCGAGGAGTCCAAGGTTGACTGCATTTTTGCAGTAGTATCATTAGGTGTTTGATTATTTGTATTTGTGAAAACCAAAAATAAGTATATATTTATCATTGCATCAACTAGCGCAAAAAATGTTCTTGGAGATCTTTCACTTTTGTTTCTCTCCAAGTTATTGAGGATAGCAGCCTAAACATTAATCACATGGGCATCAATGTATTCTCGTGGACGCATGGTTGACATGTGATACCGATGTGCAACATGTGTTTTGATATTAAACATTTCTTCACTGGTTTAGTAAGAAAAGGAAAAAAAAAAATGTAAGTATATAATCATTATAATTTAAGTGTTTGCAAGTGTTTTCTGTTTGACAGTTAAGTGCTTACTTTGAATCAAAGTCCTGTGATGGATGGAATACATATTCAACAATGATCCTTTCTTGGGCTGATAAATCCCCTATAATCTTTATTATTCTCTACACAAAAGGAGAGCAGAAGGGCTCTGTCATTGGCCCTTTCTCTCTTCTCAGTTGATATCTTGCCTTCTTACTGGGCTCTTCTTCTGCATACATAACATATGTAAGTGCTCACTAAAATAGATATTACGCTCACTAAAATTCTTGTTGTGCTCACTAAATAGAGATTGTTGCTCACCAATCACTAAAATATATGTTGTGCTCACTAACATATATGTTCTTTTCAGTCACACATGTGTCCTGCTCACTAACATATGTATTCTGCTCACCAACTTATACTTTATGCTCACTAAAATACAACTTTTGCTCACTGACATTGCACACCAGTTGACTTACAAAAAAAAATAAAAAATATTGAATACCAACAAGGTCTTCTTTGCTTGTTCTTAGCGCACCTAAAAGTGATGTGTGCTCACAGGTTCACTGTAACATAAAATTTTCAGTTTGTCAACAATTTGCATATAGCTCACTCAAAAGTATTTTCTTCTCACTGAAAGTAAGAGCCTGCACACTAAAAATCCTTACCAGCTTTTTTTTTTTGGTTTTCTTTTTTCCATCTTCTCTGCTAGAAGATTTCTGCTCTCTTTCAGTTATTTTCTGCCTTCCTTGCTGTTTTGTGTTTGTGAAATTGGTGGTGGTGGTAGTGTTTGAGATGATTCATGTGGTGTTTGTGTCTCAAGAGTTTGTGATGAGTGTTGTCATGGGGAGGGTGGTGGTGTCTGCAGTGTCTGTGTGGGGGGGGTGGTGTCTGAAGTGGCTGTGCAGGAGGGAAGGTGGTGGTGTCTGATGTGTCTCCGCAAGCAGGGAGGGTGGTGGTATTTGAATTACTTTTGCAAGGGGAGGAAGGTGGTGTATGAAGTGATGCTGGTGCTACTGGTGTTACAGGAGCTGGGCTTTTGGCTATCATCAATCAACTTAAAACTGGGCATGTCATTGCCCCCTTTCCTTGATGTAGAAGCTTTGCTGTTGGTTCTGTGGGTCTTTTGTTGCCTTACAAAAGCATTCTCCAATTCAATTATGGCCTCAAGTACAGCAGCTTTGTTCCACCATTCATTATCTTGACTGAATGATGGTATCTCAGCACTTTTATCCCCTTTTTCTCTTTGTGTCATTGGGGGGGATTTTGAGATTTGACTCTCACAGTAGGAAGAGAACATGCTTATTGCCTTATCTCTTATTTTTTCGAGTGCTTCATTGTTTTAGTACCTTTTTGCCAAGTAGTTCATGAATGTTCTGTACCCCTTGAATACACTTGCTAAAGCCTTTGTTACTTCAGCCACTTCTTCCATATCTTTCTACACTGTGGACGCCATTCAAGTATTGTAAGATGTTAGATAGATGTTTGTTTAAATTCTTTCATTCTGCTTGATTGTTATAAATGAAATAAATGATACCTCTAACTCTGATGGTTCATCATTTTGTTATAACATCTTTGGATGTGCTTCCTTTTGTGGGTGAGGTTCCTTTTACAGATGTGGTTTAGCATGCACTTCCTTCGTTATTTGTATTGGAGGCTCCACTCTTCCCTTTTCAAAACCTATTGGCCCTTTTTTTGCAGTAACTTGATTAGCCTTTCTCTCTTCTTCTACTCTTTCCCTCAGCCTTTCTGTTGTGCAGCCTTTGATTGTCATAAGTGCTTAAAGTGTATATCATTTTAGGGTCATTTTTGCTGCATTTTTAGGGCAAATTATTTGCTTTATGTGATAATTTATACTCTTTTTTCCTTTTTACGCTTGGGTATGGTTCTTTTCTATGTTTTGCAGAATTCTGGACCTTTTTACCCTTGCTTTGATCCTAAATGAATGTATTTGGGCTCTCTACGGACACCCTTTAGTTGCTATGCCCATGGAAGGAAGAAGAGTAGAAGAATGTCGAACCAGCAGAGATCATGGTTTACCCGTGGTGAAGTTCATGGTCCGTGGTGTCTTCATTTCACGCCGAGGCTTTTTGTTTCCTTATGGCTTTTCGACTTCCTGGTAGTTCTAATTCCATCAAGTCTAGTGGCTCTTTGGCTTCCAGGACTTTCACTATAAAAAGGGCTCTTCTCTTCTCATTTCCACACACCCCATCATCTCATCTTCATTCCATTTTCCTTTCTTAGATGAGTGTAGATTAGATTAGAGAGTGAGACAGAGTTGAAGGGAAGATTTGCAAGAATTCCACCTTGGGTTTGCACGACGATTCAAGTGCGATCTTGGCTGATCATCTCTTTTTTCTTTTCTCTTCTCTTCTCTTCTCTTCAATTTAGATTTATCGTTTTAGATGTTTATTTAATCATGTTTGAGTAGTTTTATTTTGTCTAGGGATTTAGTAGTTTGTGGAATTGTTATTGGATCATGTTTTAGTTTATTCAATTGTGCTTATTTTTATGATTGGCTTGATTTCATTCTGTTAAATGTTATTTATGTTATGAGTGGATTTGTGGCCAAAGTTTGCTTGCACACTTGAAACAATCGAGTGAACATTCGAAAGACAACATTTAGTTGTTGGAATGCTTGTTAGAACCTATAGTTGCATCGTCTCAAAAGACAGATTGTCAAGTTGGGAGGACTCGAATTAAGTAATCGAAAATATTAAACTTGGATTAAGTCAAATTAGCTTAAAAGAGCGACATTTGCTTAGTTTAGGCAAATTTAGTTGATTTTGAAAGAATAGACTGAATTTCTGTATAGATTACAATTCCTCGAAATTAACTAATTAGAGAAAGGTACATGTTTACAATTTTGATTTAATTCCCTTTCATAACTACGAAAATTCCTAGGTGTTTTTCCCATATTTGATTTAGAAAATTTTATTTGAATTTGTTAATTCAAAACCATTTGAATTTAGATTCGCTTAGCATTTCTTGAGGGAATATAATCCAGTAGTTTTGTCTAGTCTCTGTAGGATCGGCCTTGAATAGCTACAACGCCACCGTGCGCGTGGGGCCTATCAAGTTTTTGCCGCCGTTGTCGGGGATTAGCGTCGAATATTGGGTTTTTCTTGATAGGTTTGACTAAGCAATTTATTTTTTCTTTAAAAAAAATTGAAAAAGATTGAAGATTAACAACCCAAAAAAATTTAAAAAAACAATGGCAATTTTTCATTTCCCCAATTTGAGCATGAATTATTTTGGTGGCGCTTTAAGCGATTAAGTGTCTTTTTTGCTCGATGTGGTTATTGTTTAGGTAAACGGGAAATTTTAGACGTTATTGATGAGGGTTGAATAGTAAAACTCATATTCTTTTAGAGTATTGGGATTTTCATGGTAGAAATGTTAAAGATGCATGTTATTTGCTTGAGTGGATTGCTTTGGATTCATTTGAATTTATTTAATTTCTGATCCTTATGCATTCTATGCTAGATCTTATTATACCCCTTTTTGGTGCGACTTGTGTAATTCTTCCGACCATGATAAAAATTCATGTCCTTTTTATGCATGCTATTCGCAACCTGGCTTTGTATCACCCTGGGGCAATACTGATGATATCCTATCCTTACCTGACTCATCCTTTCCTTTAGTTTAGTGCACAGGGCTTGAGGCGGGTGAGCCTTTCGAGGTTGTTGCTAGGTCTAGTGTCGTTGATGCATGTTTTGAGTCAGAAGATACTTTTGATAAAGTGCATGATCTAGATAAGACTCCTTTAGAGAGGTGTCGTGATGAGTGTGCGTATGAGGAGTCTCCTAGCTTTGGTTTTAATTATGTTTTCCCCAATCCACTTGATCATTTTTATGTTTCACCTATTTGTTCATTACCCTCTATTTTCCCTAAGTATTCTTTAGATGCGCCCGTTGACAATCCTCAGATTTGTGATTCTAATGTGAACTTACGCTATGAGGATAATGAGTTTAATGTGCTTGGTGGAAATGTTGATGATTATGTATCCCTAGGTTTCTTTAGTGCATATAATGCCTCACTTGGCCCATATTGCATGTGCCTAGAGGACTTGCCTAAGAAAATCACGTGGACTATATTCTTTAATCCTTTTTATGATTTTTCTATGGGCTTTGATAACGTTAAGAGGATACTTATACTCTTTGGTGTGGTTTTTATTATTTCCTCTTACTTTTTATTTTCTGAATTGTAGTCCCAGGAGTTTGATAAGCTCCTGCATGCTTTAACAGCATCTACTCTCATAAGTCGAGTGTTGAAATCTTGATGGAGTGGCTGATGCTCCATGAGCCCCAGTTATTATGAGGCCGCATAGCTTAGGTGCACTATGCACCTAACTTGGTGAGATTGTTCTCTTTTATTTTCCATTTCCCTTCTCGTGTTTTCCTTCCTTTGAATAATAATGCTTTATTTAAGTATGGGGGAAGGGTAGTTTCTATATATTCAATTTTTGTTTTTAGTTTGCATACTTGTTAGAGTATATAGTTTTAGGTTTCTTTTTGTTTGCAGGATGCATTTAGTTGATTTTTAGATTTGCATTTTAGATTTACATATAGAGATGGTGTGGATTGGTTTGAGATAACCTCCCATGATGCTTTTGTTTAGGCAAAATAGATTTCATGAGTTTGAGTAACTTTTGATGTGTATTCCTTTTTGGTGCTAAAATTTGTGAAGGTTTTGTAAATATTTCTTGTTTTGATTCTTGTCTTGATTGAGAACTATGTTACTCTCTTGGAGTCTTTAGCACTAATGTTGGTACATGGATTCATTATGTGAGCTTAATGAGACTTTGGTAGATATTCCGTGAGATTTTGAGTCTCATTTAGACTAATTCATTATATTTAGTCTCATGTTTCCTTCATGTGTGTCACTCTTCTATGTTACATCTCTAGAACTTACCTAGATTCTTGTTCAAAACCACATCAGTATGTGTATATTTGATGATATGATAGAGGCATTTCTTTCTTTGAATATTTTATCCACATAGCCAAATAGCCTACCCTTATGTTACATGTTTATTCCCTTTGCTAGCCCCTTTGAGCTTATATCTTTCTTTGTTATGATCCCTTCATCTTAGCCCTTGGCTAAATACATATTCCTACCTTTAAGCCAAGTGTATGGAGAATCATTTTATCTATGTAGTGATTGGTTTTGGGGATAATTAAATTTAAGATGACTTTAGTATGTTGGTTTGTTGAGGGATTGATAATATTGAGCGTTTGCTTTGTCTCCCTCTTATTTGGGTTGTGTATATATATCTTCGGTTGTGAGTTGATAGTTAGTGATCCTATGCCTTTCAATAATTGCCATTTTCTATTACATGCCCACATTGAGGGCAATGTCTGATTCCAGCATGGGGGAGTTAGTCATTATATTTTCATTTCATCTCCCGAAAAAGAAGAAAATCTAGAAAAAAAAAAAAAGCACAAAAAAACAACAAAGAAAAAAAAAGAGGAAACAATAGAAAATCGTAGAAAAACAAAGTGAAAAAAGAAAACTGTGTTTGGCAAAACTAAGTGTTTGGCATGGTATACGTGCATAGCTTGTGTTCCTTCTTTGTCAACTCATTTCCTATATGATTCATTTGGGGTATGTTCATTGTATTTTTAAGGCCTGGAGTGTTGGTAAACTTTATAGTTGCTTGGTGTTTTGCTGTTTGCTCCCATGTCACTTGGCTAAGTAGCTCCATATTGCCTAAATTCATTTGTCCACTCTTTTCCCTTCCCCTTCTAGCCCACATTACAACCGAAATAAAGTCTTCTTGATCGTCTTGTGCACATAGCATTTTAGTGGTGGAGAATTTGAGAATCTTATCAAGCCTATGGTAGATTGCATCTTCGGAATGAGTCTTGAGTGAACCTGTGATATATTTCAAACACATGAGCGGGAGTGTTCCACATTTTCCAAAAGTGAGGTTCTACCTATCCATTCGAATCTACTTAATCTCATCTGATTGCATAACATGCTTTGTGGTTCTTTGGGGGTGATCAAGTCTAATATTGAGCTTGGTCTTATACTTTTTCGAAAACCTTCTTTTTCTTCTAGTTTTGAAATGTTTTGTGCACTACTTGGGGTTACTGTTGATTGTTATTCTTACTTGTGACATGCTATGGTTTGCTTACTTTAAAGAGGTTGTTCCGTTGCATTTTCCCTGGTTGGTTTCTCTAGTGTTTGCTTGAAGACAAGCAACGATTTAAGTATGGGGGAGTTTGATAAGTGTTTAAAGTGTATACCATTTTAGGGTCATTTTTGCTGTATTGTTAGGGAAAATTATGTGCTTTATGTGATAATTTATACTCTTTTTCGCATTTCACGCTCGGGTATGGTTCTTTTCTGTGTTTTGCAGAATTCTAGACCTTTTTGCCCTTACTTTGATCCTAAATGAGTGTATTTAGACTCCCCACGGACACCTTTAGTTGCTACGCCTGTGGAAGGAAGAAGAACAGAAGAATGTCGAGCCAGCAGAGACCACGGCCTATCGTGTCTTTATTTCACCCCGAGGCTTTTTGTTTCCTTATGGATTTTCGACTTCCTGGCAGTTTTAATTCCATTAAGTCTGGTAGCTCTCCGGCTTCCAGAACTTTCACTATAAATAGGGCTCTTCTCTTCTCATTTTCATGCACCCTATCATTTCATCTTCATTCCATTTTCCTCTCTTAGATTAGTGTAGATTAGATTAGAGAGTGAGATAGAGTTGAAGGAAAGATTTGCAAGGATTCCACGCTGGGTTTGCACGACAGTTCAAGCTCGATTTTGGCTGAGCATCTCTTTTCTCTTATCTCGTCTCTTCTCTTCTCTTTAGATTTACCGTTTAGATGTTTAATTTAATCACGTTTGAGTAGTTTTATTTTGTCTAGAGATTTAGTAGTTTGTGGATTGTCATTGGATCATGTTTTAGTTCATTAAATTGTGTATATTTTCATGATTTGTTTAATTTCATTCTATCAAGTGTTATTCATGTTGTGAGTGGATTTAAGGCCAAAGTTTGCTTGCACACTTGAAACAATCGAGTGAACATTCGAAAAACAACATTTGGTTATTGGACTGCTTGTTAGAACCTATCGTTGCATCGTCTCGAAAGAGAGATTGTCAAGTTGGGAGGACTCGAATTAAATAATCGAAAATATTAAACTTAGATTAAGTCAAATTAGCTTGAAAGAACGACATTTGCTTAGTTTAGGCAAATTTAGTTGATTTTGAAAGAATAGACTGAATTTCTGTATAGATTGCAACTCCTCGAAATTAACCTATTGGAGAAAGGCACATGTTTATCATTTTGATTTAATTCCCTTTCATAACTATGAAAATTCCTAGGCGTTTTTCCTATATTTGATTTTGAAAAGTTTATTTGAAATTGTTAATTCGAAACTATTTGAATTTGGATTCGCTTAGCATATCTTGAGGGAATATAACCTAGTAGTTTCACCTAGTCTCTGTGGAATCGACCTTGAACAGCTACAACGCCACTGTGCACTTGAGGGCCTATCAGATTGTTGGAAATTTCATCTGAATAGTTCTTCTTGTCAGGAGAACCCTGTAAAGATATAGCATATGCAAGAGAAATGTTCATTGTAATCAGTTTTGTATAGCTCACCAAAAATGAATCCATGATCACTAAAATATTGTCCCTGCTCACCAAAAATGTATACTAGCTCACTAATATAAAAGTAATGTTGTCTAAGAATAATTCTTATTCGGCTCACTAAATTTGTTAATAAAGATCAATGTAACAGACAATTGTCATCTATGAACAAATCATTTACAGCTTATCAAAGCTGAACTGATGCTCACTAAAAGACATGTTCCGCTTACTAGGTTATATTGTCTGCTCACTAAAAATAGTGCTCTGCTTACTAGACATTTTCTTCTACTCACTAAAATATATTATAACTCACTAACATAAAGTAATATTGTGTAACAATGTTTCCTATATCTATGTGGGGTACGTGATACGTGCTCACTAAAATGGTCATTATAGATCAATGTAATAGACAATTTTCACACATGATCAGGTTTTCCATAGCTCACCAAAAGCTTTGGTGTGCTCATTAAAAAATACCTTCTACTCACCACAATGTATGTTCTGCTCACTAAAGTAAATGGCCAGCTCACCCTGATATATGTTAAGCTCACTGAAAATGTTGTTCTGCTCACTAATTATATGTGTTCAGCTCACTGAATTTGACTTTATACTCACTGAAAATATGATACTGTGATACAATATAAAGAACTTACCATCAAGAAAAGAATAGGGTCATCAAAGTTTGAAGCCCTCTTTTTGACAGATTCATATAATCTGTCAATGGTGTACTGACACCAATCAATTGTTGCTAGATCTTCAACATTAGCAACATTCTTGGCAAAATAGAGTGCACAATGTATATTCTTTGAACCGTTGAAAAAGCATGATACCATGTACAGCACAAAGTTTCTCTTGAAACGTTCCCCTGTATCAGTCTAGCTGAGTATGTATTGTGGCATTTGGCTCAGCTTAGGGGTCCTATCTTATAGATGCCAGTCTTTTCTCCATGCATCAAGGACTTCATTGTATTTGGTATCATTTGGCTTTTTGCCATAAAACTCCTCAACCTTCCTACCATCAATAGGGAGTGCCAATGTGAGATGCACATCCATTAGTGTAGTCCCAATCCTTTTGTCTGATGATATGTATAAGGTGACTGAGTATGGGTCAAATCTGTTAACAAGCCATTTGTATAAATCCCCCAGCAATTCCGTGACTTGTAAGTGGAGGAATCCTCTAAATCTCTTATCTCATATTGGTTTTCTTTATGCCTCATTGAAATTATCAATCATGGCAATAAACCCTGGTGGTGACATTCTTATTTGAAAGATCTTTTTGGGTTTTGTGTCTCCCTCTGCAGGCTTTGGCACAAATTACAGACTTAGGGTCTTCAATATAGATAGTAGCACTTGTGTCCTTTTTTAGGGATTTCTATTCTTTTTGATGTTTGAAAATTGAGAGTTGTCTACTCTTTACAGGAGGTCTAGAATTCTTTTGGACATCCTCCTTCTTCTTCTCAGGTTGTGCCTTAACACACTTTTTTAACCTCACTTGCATTTTCTTTGGCCTAGACTTTGTTGCTTGTTTTATCTTCTTCATTCTTTTCACCAACACTTCATCATCAGACACAGATTCATCATCATGCCCAGGGGGAGGCATTTTATAAGTTGTGTCCTCCACTGTGTCATTTGTTTCCTCTTATGGTTGTTGATAAATGTCGGTGATTGTTTTTTCGAAGCTTTCTTGGGTAGTGTTTTTGGGAGCATTGGAGGAGTTTCTATTGTGTTTTGGTCTCTCTCCCTTTTGTTGTTCTGTGTTGCCAATTTTCTGATGTGCATCAGTCTTCTTTGGCTCCTTTTTTCTTTTTTGCAGCACCACCTTTAGTTTTTGCCCTACTGTTGGAGTGCGTTGTTGAGGTGGGTTTGCTATTTTTTGTTGCTCTTGTCTCCCTCTCCTTGTTATGTAGGCTGTGATTCTTCCACAGCATGTACAGTTTGTGGTTTTTCCAGTGCCACTTTTTGTTTCTCCCCTGCTGTGGGAGCTTAGAGTTGTTCATCTTCTAAACTAGGTGGACTGGTGCAAATATTTCTATTCTTCTTAGCTTCTTATTTCACCCTTCTTTTAGTTGCAGTAGTACTTGTTGAGCTAGTTTTCCTCCAGAGGCTGTGTCCCTTGCTATGGACAGGTTTTCCTGATGCTTTAGATGATCTTCCTTGGTTGCTTCTTCTACAGCTGTAAACAAGATATATAATTAAATAAATGTGTAATGTTTAATGTAATCTAGATCTCCATAGATATATTCTAGCTCACTAAAATAAACTATCTGCTCACCAGAATTATAGGTCAACTCACTAAATATAATTATCTACTCACTACAATTATAGGTTGACTCACTAAACATAGTTGTCTGCTCACTATAATTGTAGGCCAGCTCACTAAACATAGT
This sequence comes from Carnegiea gigantea, assembly GCA_029747015.1. NCBI lineage: Eukaryota > Viridiplantae > Streptophyta > Magnoliopsida > Caryophyllales > Cactaceae > Carnegiea > Carnegiea gigantea. The sequence continues at coordinate 29,137 of JAKOGI010002527.1, forward strand.
TGTTTGCTCACTAAAAATGGAGTTCAACTCATTAAATATAATTTTAGATGTATAGTTTTAATAGTTGTTTAAAATATGAGATTATAAACTCAGTGCATATGGGAACTATTACAGTAAATTGCATTGAAATGTTTAACTGTACATGGTGGAACACCAAAATATAATAGTAGATATTGCTCACTAGACATTTATAATAGCTCACCAAACCATATGTTATGGCTCACTAATTGACAGGTGTTAACCTAGAATATAATGTAGAGGTGCTTTGAATACAATTTCCCCTACTCACTACATATGGAATTCAGATGATTACATATAATCTTACATAATGTAGACATACGTTGGCATAAATTATGAGTAATATCCTCTTGCATTCCTTGATTTGTTTCATTTGGTTTATTTTGATCCTTTGGGCTTTAATAAAAAAAGGAAAAGACAATGTTAGTGCAGTGGACTATACTGTGTGTGTTTTTGCATATATTTGAAGTGGTGATTACCTAAAGTTCACTTGTTCAGAAGAGATGTCTCTGACAACATGCATAATCAGCTCTTAAGGGCTTGTGGTTGACCCTTCTGTCTTTGATCTATCAAATAGTATTACATATAATATTAATATTATAGGAAATGTGGTAACACACTAGAATAAAAGGTATAGCTCACTACAAATATATCATGGCTCACCTTAATATAAGATACAACTCACTTTCTAAATTTAAGGTATGGCATACTAGGAGGTAAAGTATAGCTCACTATATTATAAGACACAACTCACTATAGCATGCATATGTTGATAGGCATATAATTCACAGCTCCCTAAATTTTTGTCCTGGCTCACTATATTCAAGTCATAGCTCACTAAAATATAGGGCATAACTCACTGGCGCATGCATATGTTGACAGCCACTAGCATATAATTTACAGCTCACTAGATTTTTTTTCATGGCTCACTACATTCAAGCCATAGCTCACTACATTATAAGACACAACTCACTATAGCATGCATATGTTGACAGGAACTAGCATACAATTCACTGCTCCCTACATTTCTGTCATGTCTCTCTAAATTCGATGCGTAGCGCACTATAATATAGGGCACAACTCACTGGAACATGCTTACTAGAATATAATTTACAACTCACTAGATTTTTGTTATGGCTCACTACATACAAGCCATAGCTCACTATATTATAAGATATAGCTCACTATAGCATGCATATGTTGACATGAACAAGCATATAATTCACAGCTCACTAAAGTGAAGATATGGCTCACCATAATATAAGGTACAGCTCACTATACACCAAAATTAGAAGAGTTAAAACAAAAGTGTTTTGCATGTATTAGTCAACATCGAGGTAAACGTATTTATTGTGAATGTGTTGATAGAATCAGGAACAACCACATATATACTGCTCACTGGTGGTGTACGTTGGCTCACTAATATTAGGTTTAAGGTTTTCAGCATACCTTTTCTGAGTAGTGTTTGATGCATCACTAGCAGATCTCTTCTTCGCTACTGATGATTTGTGAGTTTCCATCTACAAACATTTGAAAAACGAGATTATGAGTGCGCGATTTTGTTAAAACTTAGAGTGCCAACCGAATTCATTGTTTTGTTTAGATCATGCAAATAAATTTCATATGCTGCTAGAACTTATATCAAACTGTCTGGTTCCAGCTTCAGTGGTGATTTTTCAAAGATTTATTTCTAGAATCGGTGAGCAAACGGAGCCGAATTTCGCCAAATCAAGCACCAATTTGAGCAGTTTCGAAGAGAGAAAATGAGCGGAAGTTCTTGGGTCACAACGTGATTTGAAGTTGCAGTTATGAGCGCTTTTGGCCTTTTTACATATATTTTTTACCGCGATTTCTTTGCTTTATGGATGTGGCGCGCCAGTTGGACATTTTGTGGGCCTGATTGTACAAATGCAATTGTACAACCGAGTGGACCATATACTAACTTGTGACCATTTTATGAGGGGAATGGAATTGCTTTATGATTCCTTAGTTGTGGGTCTTAACAATTAATCATTTTATCCTTTATAGATAGTGATGCATTCAAAATTTTATACAAGATGTCTCTTTCAATTTTCGGAGATTTTATAAGTGACCATCTATTTTTAGGGATGTTTAATTTAAGAATTTTAAAATTGTATTTATGCATAATGCTTAATAATTTATTTCGATTAGCAGTTGACTAGAATATCGCCATAAATTACATGTGTTTGCCTTTTTTAATGAGATCCCAATTGTAGGAAAGAGCTAAAAAACAAAAGAATGTGCTTAACTGTATATAATGAATAAAGACATTGCAATGCTCATCTAAGCGACATGCAAGGAAATTATTTAAATTGAGCAAATAAAACCAAGTAGAAGGCCTCCAAAGTAAACAAATCAATCATCAAATGTCCCACCAAAAAAAAAAAAAAGTTAAAACAAGCATGAAATTAGAAAAGCTTGTAGTATTAGCTATACAGGCCAATCAATCATCAAACAATAAGATGAACTCATGCATGGTTCCCCTATAGCTTGCAACCTTGGACATTATTCAATTGATCATGGCGCTGCCCTCTCATCTTGGCCTTGATTATTAGAAGCTATTGGCCACCGCTTTCCCCTGAACACACCCTTATTAACCTCAAATAATAGAGAGCGGTAATACTAAAAGATGACGTATGATATCTATGGTCAAATAAACTATATTCATATAATATATATGCACCTATTTCTGTCAAAAAAGGTAAGAGAATTCACAAAATTCTACGTTCTGACATTACCGACTGTCAGGATTATTCCCTTTGAGCTAAAGATCCTAACATTATTCATTACTCAAAAGACTCAATCCTCATTTCTCTCTTCCTTGAAAGTCATTTTTTCTTTCCTCTTTGGGAATCTGATTTAAGCATCGAAGGGGCATTATTCGGATCAAATGTACAGGGGTTGTCTTTTTTGTAGGAAAGGAGCGCGGGAAGACGGTTCGGTCTAGATCACCGGCCAGCACGTAAACCTGCTCTCTTGCCACATCATCACACAACCCACTCTCTGAGCTACACAGAAATGAATGTGAAAATTAATATGTTAACCATGTATAATCCTAAGGACAAGTTGTACGTCAAAAAACCCTCTTTAAGCAACATGTCTAGATGGTGGATATGCAACCAAGTCTTAAGAGAGGAATAGACTTTTGTGGTCGGTGTCCTTGAAGGTTTTGATTTCCCCATTGACTTTGTTCAGATGACCATGGCTTGTACCACCTTTGTATCTTATTCTGGTGTTATTAGATGCTTAATGCTATACTAAAGCTAAAGGCAGTTCTTTACTGAGAACCAGATTACATTACCTACTCCTTGATCTAGATGACTGAATCAAGTTTTGATTCACTTTTCTCGTCAAGAGGTTCTGCCTGCTGATGTTCACATTTATCGATCATCAAGAATTGCTGACTCCTCATCTTGATGTTGGTTATGTTGGCACGTGTTGCGATGTCCTGATGCTCACTTTGAGTAGTGAACGGTGCTGTCTTCTCATCTTGACCTTGATTATTGGAAGCTATTGGCCCCTGCTTTCCCCTGAGAACACCATTAACCTTAAATAATAACTTGATAATACAAATTAAAAGATGATGCATGATATGTCTATATGGTCTAATAAACTATATCCATTACCACCTTTTAAGATGAGAATCCACTGTTTCCACGATGATGGCCATTGCATTTGCATTCTATGTGCTTTCTCAGTCACAGAGTTTGTGAGTTCAAACATCTTATACAAAATTCGTCTTTGGGCTAGTAGTATAGCGAGAGAGCACATGATAATGACTACAGTAGCTATCCACAAAGACTTGTTATATGTGACTGTAGATTCCGGTCATAAATGCCAGAAAGCTACCATAAAGCAAGTGCTTCAACAATCCCACGCTACGATCAGCTAGAAATGATGACCTCTTAGAATCATAAACCATAGACCAAATAATGCTGAATAAGATTAACATAGAGCAGCACATGGCATATGTATCTGCAATTAAAAAAACCAAAAATGTTGCCTTCTTTACAAGAATAGCCTCTCCACTATCACTATTAAAGCCACCTGAAAGAGTAAACCCAACAGTAAATGTGATAGTGGCCAAGAGTGCTGCCACGAGTGATATTGGTATGAGAAACATAAAAGAGAAGCCTTTATGTTATCACTCAATTATTCATAACAACTAAACCATACAATAATGCACGCCATAGCTAGATATAATAGTGTACGTATAGCAAGAAACATCGGTGTGAAGAACTTGAATTGGTAACATTTAAATGAAAATAGACTTGCACTACTTGTTGGTTTAAACACAAATTTCAAGTCTAAAATAAATTAGACCAAAATTTCGATACAAAATTGAATTTTTGTATTGATTTGAATGTATGGATACAATCTCTATGAATACAATGTGTATGATACTCTGATTCTATCTCCTCTTGCATGTATTTTTCAACCTTGAATCAAGGGAGGTAGGGTGCTATTTATAGGAAAGCCTCCCCCTCCCCTTAAAAGTCAAGATGGGTCTTGACTTGAATTTTAGGCCTCTCAATTAGTCCTCATCCTGGATTACTTTGACTTAAGAGTCATTTGCTTTGATTTTGACTTTGACTTTGACTTGGGAGTCTCTCGGGCTCAGGTCGGGCATTGCCTTGGAAGTTGCCTTAAGTTTTGACCGAATGTTGACTTGAGAGTCGTTTCACATTTGACTTGTAAGTCGATTTAAGCCTTGACCTTTGACTTCATAGTCAGCTTAAACTTTGACCTTTGACTTTGACTTTTACCTAGTTTCGACTGCGCCTAGACTTGGACGTCGTTTGGGCTTTAGGTCATCACTTGACTTGGTAGTCATCTTGAGCCTCGATTTAGGCTTCGACTTGAGTTTTGAGTAAGCCTTGGCTTGGAAGTCATTTGGGCTTCATATCGGGCTTGACTTGAGAGTATTTTAGGCCTGATTAAACTAATTAAAAAGGTTGTCCCAATTAGTCAATTTAGCTTTATTTGGTATGGCACGTAAATATTTTAGTGTCTACAAATTGCCCCCTCGAGACAAGGTCACGTACAAGACTCGTCGTTGGAGCGTGACCGATGTCTTGACTTCTTTTTTTTCTCTATTTTTTTTGAGTACAAAGAATTAAGGTATAGGGATTGGATCAAGTGGAGATGACAAGAGACCCAATCTCAGCAAGACCCACTTTTTCTTTTTCTTTTGTTTTTCGAGGAGGCCTGGCCAAACGACCTTCTCCTTTCTCTTTTATTTCGCGTGGGCGTGGACCAGCTTTCTATTCCATTCTGACCGGGTAGACCTGGCCCGTCGTCTTTCCTCTCTTCTTCTCCCCCTTTTTTTTTTGCGTTTGGGCTAGCTAGTTTTCTTTTCATGAAGCCCGACCTTCATTTCCCTAGCCCAGAGCCCGTTCTTTTTTCACTTAAGTGACACGTGAGGCGCACGTGCCCGTCCCAGATTTTCCTTGTTTTACATGTGGGCTGGGCTTGTTTCTTCTCCTGCCTTCTTTTTTTCCTTCTTCTTTTACGCTTAGGCTGAGCCAGCGTTTCTTTTCTTAGACCAGCCTAGCCTTGCTTTTATTTAACTTAAATGGCATATGCTCCTCACGTGATGCCCAACTAGTATTCCTCTTTCTTCTTCCTTCCTTCTTCACAGCTGCAACCTGGAAACCCAAGACCCTGAAGCCTCTGCCCCCCGTCGCAGGGCTAGCACCCAAGCCCCCTATTTGTCGTCGCTAATGGTTTACAATGGAAGCTCGTCTCTTTTTTATTGTGCCACCATTTTCAGCCGCCGTGGTCACCCAAGGTAGCAACTTTCTCAACTTTTTTTTTTTTTCTCCTTTGCAATGAGAACCCAAGACTCATCTATTTGCTGTTACTGCCAGGGCTTCAATATTTGGCTCTAATTATTCCAAACAACCAACTACTCAATCCTAAGACTTCCATGATAGTTTTGGATAATCGATTTCAAATAAAAAGGCATTACCTTTCAAGCTCTCTTTTCTATTATAACCAAAGTTGTCACCTTTGTTCATGGAGTTTGCTTCCCTCTCTCTAGTTTGTTTCACAGCTTACAACCGCTCATTTATTTTTTTTTTTTTGTGCAGGGCCATGATCATTTTGTTCATCATTGGCTCAACTCGTGACGTCTCTATGCTTGCTTTAGGAGGTAAAAGTTTCCTCCTCTTTTTTTTTTTTTTTTTTTTTATATCTGTTGGATAGATAAATGTATGCATATCTAGAGCAGATTCTAGAACTTGGATTGGTTTTTTATGAGGTATGAACTTGGGTTGGTTCTTGATGATAGTTTTGGATAAATGGTTTTTGATGGGTTGATTTGTTTTTGATTTTGGAACTTTGGGTTCGGTATGTATTTGAGCTTGATGGATGCATATTTTGTTTTTTTGAGCCATAGTCTTCTTTTTTTTTTTTTTTTTGGGTGTGACTTTGGATACCCAGTTCTAAAAAGAAAGTCATTTTTTTTTTCCTTGACCTGGAGTTATGTGGGCTGAGCAGGGAGAAAAAGAAAAAACAAAGAAAAGGCCAGACATTTTTTTTGGTGGGGGGTTGGAATTAGGTAGATCAAGGAGAGACATAGTAGATTTATGATTTGGGCATATGAATTTTGTTGCTATGGTTGCTCAAATGGGTTGGGTTTATGACTTGGTTTTGTGAAATGGTGAAAGGAGTAGGAGGATTAGGAAAGGGGTAATTTTCAAGAGGTTTTGGAGAATTTGGGCTTGATTTGATTTGGGGTTTTGATAATGGATATGAGATTGGCTTGGGTGTGCTTTGCATGCTTGGCTTCCATTGTGAAAGCACCATGCTTCTCTTTTTTTTTTTTTTTTTCCAGTAGATGAAAAATAGAAGGAATCCAATCAAAAAGTGATAGCTTTTCTTATGAAAGACCATGCTTAAGTATCTAGCCTTGCTCACTTTCGACGTTCCACTTGGATGCTTGCAATTTTTCATGCGTGCTTCTTTCTTCTTTTTAATCTTCATATGTTGATCTTAATCCATTTGCTTTGAATGCGAAATTAAATCCTGCTCTTCTTTTGTGAATTGAGTAGCTTGAATAAATCAAAGTACCCGTCTTTAGGAGTAAAGGGGAAAAAAAAAAAATTTTTCCTTTAAGGCCAAGTTATCTTGGAAGGCTTGCTATGTTTTAATGACCATGAGCAGTAAAAGTGGTAACTTTGGTTGAAATGAATCCAACGGAAGCCACTTTATTAGCCTGAAAAGTCTTCTCATACCTGCTTGTGCCATCGTAACGTCACATTCATTTATTGTCACATTTTCTTGTGTCACAACGTCATGCTTATTTGTTGAACGGCGATATTTTTTGTCAGCGTAATGTCATGCTTACTTGTTGAAAGATTGCATTTTTTTGTCGCTTGTGCTCGTTTTTTGCATGCCAAGACCCCTTTTTTGTTGCATTTGTATTGTTGCTTATGCAGGTCATGAAGCCATTTGAAGAACCACTTGCGAAATGGTTTGCCGCTAGACCCTTTAAGGACTAGAATGGAAACCCACACGACTAAAAGTAATGTAAAGACTAGAAAAACCACTTGTGAAATGGTTTGCCACTAGGCCTTTAGTGCCTAGAATGAAAACCTACATGCCTGAAATTAGTATGAAAACTTGAAGTACTTGCGAAATTGTTTGTCGCGAGGCCTTTGGTACTTAGAATGAAAACCCACATGCCTGAAAGTGGTTTGAAGATTTGAAGAATCACTTGTAAAATGGTTTGCTGCTAGGTCTTTGATGCCTAGAACGGAAACCTACACGCCTAAAAGTGGTATGAGGAGCGAGGAGCGATTCAGCGGCAGAAAGGTGATGTCTTTGATCGCCTTTCTTTCATGCCCCCCTTCTTTTTCTCGCTCTTTCTTTTTTTTTTGTATTGTGTTTGACTGTACTTGGTGATTTGCTAGTCAAACTGCCTACATACTTATGGACACTTTGCAATTCCCAATAAGATTAAGTCATCACGTAGTTCAACAAAGCATTTTTTTGTCATTTATTTTGCCGTTCATAGTTTATACTCTTGTGGGCCAGGAGTAGTACAACGATTTTCTTGTTTGGGTTTGTTTTTACCGTTCACAGTTTATACTCTTGCGGGCTAGGAGTAATATAATGATTTTTTTGTTTGAGTTTGTTTTTGCCGTTCACAGTTTATACTCTTGCGGACCAGGAGTAGTACAACTTTTTTTTTTTTGGGTTTGAGTCTATTTTTTCCGTTCACAGTTTATACTCTTGCAAGCTAGGAGTATTACAAAGGAATAAATCTTGAAAGAACGAGCAATTTAGGCTCTTACTTAGGAGCATTACAACATCCTATTTCAAGGATAGCAGCGCTTCAAGAACTTACTGTTTATGGGTCCTACCTGAACCCTTTGTCCGTCTACTATCTTGTAGGCACCATTTAAGTATACCTTATGGACAACATAAGGTCCTTCTCATTTCGAAGCATTTTGCTTCCTGTCTTGTGGGTTATGATGATTGGCCTCTTCAGTGCAAGCACCTAGTCCCCAACTTGGAATGAGTACGGTGAACCTTTTTGTTGAACGCTCTTCATAGATGAGCTTGGTAGCATTCTAGCTTCTGTCATGCTTAAAGTCTTCTCTCATCAAGGGCCTCCAGCTCAGCTAAGTGAAGCCTATGACTTTCATATTCCATCAAACCTTCCTGTATAGCGATGCAGAGTGATGGGATTTGGAGCTTTAATGGTACAACGACTTCAACTCCATGCACCAGAGCAACAGAGGTCGATTGTGTTGGCGTCTTGTATATGTTTGGTATGCCCAAAGGGTCTCTACTAGTCTTTCATGCCAATCCTTTTTAGACTTGGCGACAACTTTTTTGAGTAAGTTGCAAAGTGTTCTATTAAAGGCTTCTGCTAAGCCGTTTGCAAGGGAATTGTACATGGAAGACCTGTGTTGGACAAACTTAAACTTCTTGCACAGGCTAGTCATCAAGCTGTTGATGAAGGGCTTACCATTATCGGTGATAAAGTACCTCGGCACACCATATTTATAGATAATGTGTGTTCTTATGAAGTCGACCACATTTTCTTTTTTGACCTCCCTTAGTGGAATTGCTTCCACCCATTTGGAGAAGTAATCAATGGCAGCCAAGATGTAGGAGTGACCAGCAGATGATTTGAGCGTGATTAGTCTAACGACACCAAGCCCCCGTACCTCAAAAGGCTAAGATACAACCGTTGGGTGGAGAGGTTCTGGAGGTTGTGTATGAAGTTGGCATGAAATTGGCAAGCATCATGCCTCTTTGCATAATTTATACAATTGTGCACTATAATGGGCTAGTAGTAATACATCCTCGTAATGCGATCGTGTAGCTTAAGCCCTGATTGGTGTGCTCCACACACACCTGAATGAGCTTCCGCCATTGCTTGCTTTGCATCTTCCATGTCCAAGCATCGTAACCAAAGGTTAAGAAAAGAGCGTCGATAGAGCGTTCTGTTGTAGCAAAGAAAGCTCGGAGCTCTTCGCTGCATTTCCATCTTATGCCTTGGGTCATCAGGAAGTTTTCCATGCTCTAAGTACTCAATTATAGATTGACGCCAGTCATCTACATCTGTTTCAAGAACACAAATCATGTTGACATTTTCCTCTGAGTCTTCATCATCAGGCGGAACTACCTAGTGGCTATACACTGGAATAGTAATTCCTTCTTTTGCTCCCAGTGCCAAAGTGGCTACGAGGCCTGTAAGTGCGTTAGCCATCTTGTTGGCACTCCTTGGCATGTGCTCTAACTTGACTGTGTCCAACTTCTTTAGCAGCTGTAATGCCTGCTTGTGATACGGGACAAGCTCTTCTTTCTTTACCTCGAACTCATCAAGTAGTTGATTGATGACCAATTGCGGATCACCATATATGTTGCGGCCTCTAATCCCCATCTCAATAGCCATTTGAAGACCTAAGCTGAGTGCTTGGTACTCTGCCACATTGTTAGAGCATAACTGAGTAAGCACAAATGAATACAAGAGAATGTGCTTTTCAGGGGAGATGAAAACCACTCCTGCGCTAGTGCCATCTCGCCTTACTGCTCCATCGAAATACATTTCCCAGGGAGGGAGGATATCAATAAAGAACACATCTTCCCCTAATAAATCATCATTTGGCTCCCAATCATTAGGAATTGGATGATCTACTAAGAAATCTGCCAACGCTTGCCCCTTAACTGCTCTTTGTGGTACATAGATAAGGTCGTACTACTTTAAGATTACAACCCATTTTGCCAATCGTTCATTTAAGATCGGCCTGGATAAGATGTACTTGATGGGATCAGCTTTGGAGACCATTTGTACTATATAGGCCTGCATATAACGTTTGAGTTTTTGAATGGCAAAGATGAGCGACAAGCACATCTTTTCAATAGGGGGCTACTTTAATTCAGTGCCAACCAACATATGATTTAAGTAGTACACGTGAGTTCTTTTCCTTCCTCATTTTCCTCTAGACATAAGGCTCCTAAGGATTTGTCATGAGCTGCAATGCACAGTCTGAGAGGCTTGCTAGGAATGGGTGCCCCCAACACCGGGGGATGGAACAAATACTCCTTTATTTTTTTGAAAGCCGTACGACATGACTCGTCCTACTCAAACGGTGCACCCTTTTTCATAAGGTGGCTGAAGCGATGGCAACGTCTTGCAAGATTTGAGATGAATCTTCGAATATATACCAAGCGACCTTAAAGTCCGCGAAGCTCCCTGAGATTCTTAGACTCAGGCTTCTCTTGGATTACTTTATCTTCGATTGGTTGTTCTCAATCCCTCTGTGATGAACAATAAAACCCAAGAATTTTTCAAAGGTGACACCAAACACGCACTTAAGTGGATTCATCTTCAATTGACATCTTAATAATCGCTCAAAGATCAGACGAAGATCTTGTATATGGTTCGTCCTCTTTTTGGACTTGACCACCAAATCATCGACATAGCACTCGATTGTTTTATGGAGCATATCATCAAAAATTGTTTGTATCACCCTTTAGTAAGTTGCTCCTGCATTCTTAAGTCTGAAGAGCATCACCTTATAGCAAAAAATGCCTTTAGGCATGCAAAAAGCTGTGGCCTCTTGATCTTCTGGCACCATCAGAATCTGATTGTATCCTGTGGTGCAATCCATGAATGACAACACTTCATGCCCTGTAGTTGAACCGATCATGAGTTCTGTGACAAGCAACGGGAAATCAACTTTTGGACAAGTGTCGTTGAGATCTCGAAAGTCTACACAGATACGAAGTTGTTCATTTTTCCTCCTAACAGGCACGATGTTTGCGACCCATGTTGGATATTTAACCTCACAAATGAATCCTGCCTCTTTAAGTATGTTGACCTCTTCTTTAATTTCAAGTACTAACTCTGGGCGAAGACGTCACTGAGGTTGCTTCTTAGGCGAAATACCCCTTTTGATAGATAGGCGGTGGACTGCGACCTTTGGATCCAACCCGGGCATTTCTTTTTAACTCCAGGCAAACACGTTACTTTTACAGGAGTTCCAAGTGCTGCTTCTCCTCTTTGGGTGTAAGTGATGAGCTTACGTAGATAGGGCGAGGCTCTTCATTGGTTCCAAGATTGAATTCTTTCAACTCATCAACTGTAGCCTGCCCCCCATCTTCGAAAGTCTCAGGAGTTTCTGCCAGTTGTATCTCTGAGTCTGAGTTATCACATTTGTGGACTATGGTATGATTAGAAGAAATAACTTCTTCTTTCTCCGCCTCCTCGTTAGAGCTAGAGTTCTTTTGTTGACCTATAAAACCATAGTACGCCTCATTACTCTTAATGAACTGTCCATCTTAACATCAAAATTGGAGAAATGCTTCATACAAGAAGGGATGGCGCTCTGAACTTTATTTATCACTCCCAAGCAGCTAAATGCAAAACTTTTCTCCGGCTGAAGTTGTGAGCTTGAAGACTTTTCACCAGTTTTTATTCTAGCAAAAACTGAACGCTTTGGCTAGGGAACATCTTTGATTCTGTTGAAATCAAAAAATTTATGGCCTTTCCCTTTCCCTATAGGGGTGAACACTGACGGACATTTTTTCGAAGTGGATGATTGCAACCTATCAAACACAAAGGGTTTTGGGTTAGGTGAAGCACTTTCATCTTCATTCTCATCTACCTCTTCAGCTTAGATGTGTTAAATCACCAACGTCTTGTCCTTTTATCGCCCAGAGATTCTAACCGGCTCCAGTGGCGTGAAACCTAGTCCAACTTTAGGGACGCCTACTGAACCTCCCTGCTCTAAAAACTTTCTCTGAGTTTCAATAAGTCCATGAGGCTTGACTTCGCCTACCTTTCCTAAGGTAGCTGGATCTTGAAGGTCATAACCAGCCTTCTCCATAAGCCTGTATGCATTGGGATCAAATCCATCCTTAGTCCGCACTCGTGGCAAGTCAGCACCTTCTTCAGAAGAAACGACAAACCCTGAAAAAGGGGGCTTATTCACTTAGCCTGCCACATCTTAAGGGTTGGAACTGTTACACTCCTTTTTAGGATGGTTATGCTAGATCCATTATCATTAGTAACTTTGGTCTCGATGCTACTGCTTGTGCACTCGCTAAAGGGTAATTCACCCTCTTTACAGAGAGACTTAGGTATGTACCTTAAAATTGATGGCATTGATCCTGTTGAAGCAGGAGCTGATTTAGCAACTTGTTCAATAAGAGAAGTGGTGTTGCCTTGCTTACTTGTTTCTTTCTCAAGTTGTTGCTCAGGAGCATCATCTCTTTGCTTGAGGGGCATTTTTTGTGCCACCTTTGCCTGTAGAAGAAATGGTTGACGGCATGGTTTCTTTAGGTACAGCACCTTCTTCGAAGAACCTTGCGTCTGCAAAATGAGGCTCAGCTTTAGTGAATCGCTCGACATCCCCATTTATTTTCTTCACTCCATCTCGGTAGTACTTAAGGCACTGGTGTAAAGTGGAAGCTACAATCCTATGTTCATGAAGCCATGGTCACCTAAGTAATAACCTATAGGAAGTCTTAGCGTCGATTACATGAAAGATTGAGAATGTTGACAAATCTCCCATTATCAGTTCAATGCGAATCATGCCAATTGCACACTGGCCCTCGAGGTTGAAGCCTTGAATCATCGTCTGGCTCTTGGAAAGTTCTTCCACTGTGATGCCTAGGTCATTCATTGTGGACTTGGATATGATGTTGATGGCTGACCCTCCATCTACGAGAATGCACGTGACTTTTTGCTCCCTAATGTAGCCAGTTACAAACAAAGGACGATTGGGAGGTTTGGATCCCAACAATAAGTCATCGTTAGTGAAAGTAACTATAGTATTATAAGAGGTACACTGAACAGGGCTTTCTGTTGATCCTTCGACATCCTTGACTTTGTCAACGTAAATTTCTGGGCGTTGTAAGGAAGCAACAACATGTTGGCGCACCTCGTCAGGTAAACCAAAAGATTTGCCCCCAACCCATGCGAGCTCGTAAAGCCTCCAGGACTGTCAAGGTTTTGTCAGCTACTCTAGGAGACTCCTTTTGTTCGTCACTTCCTTCGTCTTCCTCTTCTTCAATCTCAGAACATGAGGTCATATTGACTGTGACTTTCTCAAAGAAGCCTATTAGGAAGAACTCCTCAAGTGTGCAGGGACAAATGGTTCCTGCTCAAGAAGGTCAATAGGCAGAATTTCATGCCTTTTGACGTTCTTGGACTTCTTTTTACCTTTTGAATGACGAGGGCTCTTCTTCTTTCCTTGTCTCTTTCTACGGCAGAGAGGTAGTGATTGCATTTAGTTTTGCTTCCTTGGCCTCCGGCGAGTGACAAGAGTCCATCCCTATTCATCGTCATTAGCTTTATCAGGAATATCCACAAAAGAATTAGTCTCAGTCAAATATCCTTTGGATTCAATTGGAGCTAGAACAGGCTCCAAACTTCTAAATTGAATTGTAATTAATTTATCACAATGGGAGGAAATCAATTCAGTGTTTACTCTACTATGAGATCGATAACCCCATTTTGAAGGAAATCATCGAGCATTCTTAACAAGTCTTAGTCGGGGAATGAATATTTCTTCTCCTACAGCTCTTTCAACATAGGATGCTTCTTTGACGCATCCTTGAGTGGCGGACTCTTCTTGTCCTCTAATTTGGGCTTTCTCGTAATTCAAATTAGCTGACTTGTGGAGTTCGACATCGCTTCTTTGGTCGTGTTCTTGGAGAACTTAACGTTCTTCTTGAATTCAACCTTATCCCTCTTTGACTCGGTAGGATAGAAGGAGTTTCCACGACGGCTAGCTATCATCACCTCCATATCATGTGCTCTGGTTGCCAATTCTTGGAAAGTCCCAGGCTTGCTCATTTGTAGGACGTACAACGAGTCCCAATGCATGCCTCGAGTGCACATTTCAATGGCAGAAGCTTCAGATAGCCGATCTTTGCACTCAAGGCTAAGTGCGCACTAGCAATTGATATAGTCCAGAACTAGCTCATCTTTCCAGTGTTTTGTATTTGTCAGCTCAGTCATGCTGGGGGTGCGCTGAGTGTTGTAAAACCTATTGAGGAACTCATGCTCCATACGTTCCCAACTGTCGATGGACTCAGGCTCCAAGTCGATATACCAGTCTACCTTTTAATGTCCTGACGAACTACTACACCATGAAGCCGCCGTTAAATCCAGCATTATTGCATGTCTCAATGAAATGTATGACATGCTGTTTTGGATTACCTTTCCTATCAAACTGTTGGAATTTAAGGGGTTGGTAATCGTAGGATATGCGAAGAGCATCAACCCCCTTGGTGAAAGGCTTAGTGTATAGGTGAGTTCTGCGTGAACCCTCACTTAGCTGCACGTTAACAACATTTGCTATCAAGTCTTAGATTTGCTCAATAGTCATTGATCCAGAGGACTTGACATTTTTAGATGTAACACATTTCTTTGGTTACTTCTTATTATCAGAAGCCTCAGTGTGGACTAATACTTTTCTAGAGTCCTCACTCTTTGAGTCCTTTGAAGAAGATTAAGCTGACTATTTTTCTAACTTCCTGGTCAGCGTAGCAATCTTTTCTTCTTGAAGCTTGATGCATACTTCCTTTTCTGCGCTCTCCCTAGTGAGTTTTTCTAGGATGGCCTTCATGTTAGCCATCTCCTCTTCCAGAGTGGTGATGCCTGTCATCATGGCTGGCATGATAATGGTTTGGAGGACTCAGCTTTAGCCTCTGACATGTGCGCTCCCTTTGGTGATGGCGAAGAAGAGTTACTGTTGTAGTAGTCTTCAACCTCGCAGACTGGAGATTGAAGTTGGGAGTTTTGAATTTCATCCATCCAAGATGATGCCTTTGTTATGTCTTCGAGTCTTGGAGTTCGCATGGGGGTTGGCGCACTTTGCCTAGTAGCGGTTGGTGCAGCAGCTTTTACCATACTCCTGGTCTTCATTGTGTGCACTTGTTTGCTAGAAGTGATGCTCGCTTCACAGGATCTACGAGAGAGAGAGATCCTGTGTTCTTCTTCTTCAAAACTTGCGCGGCAGCGTTCTTCGTGCCCATGTCTTCTTTGAAGATGAAGCTTTTTGAGACTTGAAAGTCTTAATCTTTTACGAGAAAGAGATGAGAGGTAGAGAGGTCCCACCAAGCGTGCTAAATTTGTAAATACAAATTTCAAATCTAAAATAAATTAGACTGGAATTTGAATATAAGATTGAAGTTTTGTATTGATTTGAATGTATCGGTACAGTTTCTATGAATACAATGTGTATGATCCTCTGATTCTATCTCATCTTGGATGAATTTTCCAACCTTGAATCAAGGGGGGTTAGGGTCCTATTTATATGAAAGTCTCACCCTCCCCCTTGAAAGTCAAGATGGGCCTTAACTTGGGTTTTGGGCCTCTCAATTAGGTCTCATCTTGGATTGTTTTGACTTAAGAGTCATTTCCTTTGATTTTGACTTGGGAGTCTCTCGGGCTCGGGTCAAGTACTGACTTGAAAGTCGCATCGGGTTTTGACCGAATGTTGACTTGAAAGTCGTTTCACGGTTAACTTGGGAGTCGATTTAGGCCTTGACCTTTGACTTCGTAGTCGACTTAGGTTTTGACCTTTGACTTTGACTTTGACCTGGTTTCGACCGTGCCTTAACTTGGATGTCATTTGGGCTTTAGGTTGTGAATTGATTTGATAGTCGGGTACCCAAATATTTTGGTTCAAATACGGTTCACTATTATGCCGACCTGAAATTTCGGGCACCCAAACCGAAATTCCTTTTGGTTCGGGTACCCGAACGATGAACAGTCCTGTTTGAGCTTCATCTCGGGCTTAACTTGAGAGACCTTTGGGCCTAATTAAACTAATTAAAAGAGTTACCCTAGTTAGTCAATTTGACTTTATTTGTTACAGCACGTAAATATTTTAGTACCTACAGTTGGATGTCCCTTCGCTATTGAGATTTGGATAAGAAATAACTTCAATAGAGTTATTTGGTTGCATTCGTCTGCATTGTTACTGGAAGTGTTTTTTACTATGCCATGAAGGATCTAGCTTCTAGTGTCTTAGCTTTTCTGCTGGTGTCATAAGGGATGAAGTACACCAACTGAAAGTTTGCCACTTCATTTTATCCTGTCATACTTGTGTCGTCTCCAGACATTCGAATAAGACTATGACACTTGACGAGTTCTTAGATGATAAGACCACCCTATTTTCATATTTTTTCCATTTGACCATCAAATTAATTTTCTTATCCTCAGTACCACTATGTAAATTCTTTTACACCCAAACTACCACTTGGTAACCCAATAACATGCTATAACATGTTAAAACTTATTTTTTATTTTTTTTTTCCTTTCACCCTCCCCATGGTCCATCCCAAAACCATGACTACCTTCATTCACCACCATCTCCATCGCTGACTACCCCCAGAGGGCCAATTGGTGGCGGAAGGCTGAATCCCAGGCCATCCTTTCCCCCCCCCATGGCCATCCTTCTCATTTCTTCTGTATGGCAATGTCCCTGACTCTGAAGCTCTCAAATCTACCAGTTCAATATACCACTCCGTTGCATAATTTATCTCAAATTAGAGAAGGTTAGATACCGCTCAATGTTGTTGGTGTCATTAAGCTGCCTATTAGGTCATGTCTACTTGAAAGTAAATAGCATTGTAATACAAACAAGTATGTAATTGTGTTTCCATGATTTCATTTGGTTGTAAGAGAGTATTACAAATAACAACTACCTTGTAATTATGATCATCACAACTTTTTTAATTATGATTGCATTACAAAGTTAATTGTATTACGTTATATTCAACCAAATATTACATTAGTGTTACCTCAAAGTGGTCCTGTTTTTTGTATCTGTTTGATCAAAATTATCCTTAATTTTAGAGGGCCCTGATTGTTCTCTTTTATCTCTAATTTCTAATTGTCAGATACAGAAGTGGGAACTACAGGGAGCTCCAGCACTACCTGTGCAATGGAGCAGGGTAGACAGAGGGAGGGGTAGGACATGAGAGAAAGTGGGGAGCTGGCGGCTGGCAATTGGTAGAGGTGATGGTGCTGGTGGATAAAACATAGGAGGAGAGAGAGTAGAGGGAATTATTCAGTGAAAAATGTTAAAAACAAAAACAAGTTTGCTAAATACTTGATAATGAAGGTTGCTAAATACTTGTAAATTATATACAATCACCAGATAATTTGTAAATTTCCTCAGTTGCAAGATTACACTACTTTAGATGATAAGATCGGTCAATTAGTATATGTTTTGTATGCATTGACATTGTCAACAAGATTCTAAAACTCAATATTTGATGATTGATTCTAACTGTTAACAAGTTGGTGATTTTTAAACATTTAGCACATAAAATTAGGCTGACCGAAGACTTTTCACCACTTTTCTTAAAATGTAACGACATTAACCAACTCCACAATTTTTGAAAGATCAAATTGATTGATATATAATTCGAATGAAGGAAAGTTTGAGTATGTACCCATTCCGGATCTTTAGAGGCTTCCTCTTCAAGTAAATCCATTACAGTTTCTCCATTCTCGTTCTGGATATTCCATTCAACATCTCCAATGTTGAATAATATCTCCGTTAAGTCCTTGTTGCGATTTTTTGTTGCTTTATGAAGGGGTGTGTCACCTTGGATGTCTCGAGCATTCTTCAGTTCTCTAATGAACTCACACCTAAGAAGTTCTTGATATTTGTTGTTGTCATTGAATTCAACGTGGTGAAGAGAACTATCTTTATGTTCTCGGCATATGTACCTAAAATATGTATTCTCAGCAAAGGCAAGAATAGTGGATAAATCGCCTCTTTCACATGGCTCAACCCAAACCATGGGAGCTTTTAGGATAGATGAGCATTCCTTTTGCAGAATAAGCTTTAAAAGCCAATTTGTTCTTGTTTTTGAGCTCTTTCTAGTGGTGTTTTTCCATTCTCATCTTGCTCATTTATGAGTTCAGGCCACCTTTCAATGATCAGTTTAGATTTTCTTCTCCATTAACACTCGTGCTATTAGAACAAGTTCCACAGTCAATATAGAAACATCTACATAATAACTGCAACAATACAATAATCGATTAGAACAGATTTATAAATGAACTCATCAAGAACCAGAAGATCAATGTGGGAAAAAGTAATTTTCTTAAGGGTGGGCTGAGGCGGGGTTTACAAGTTACAGTGTAATGAAGTTAATCAGAACAACAATAAAATAATTTCTCTGTCCAATTTCTTAAAAAATGACTGCTATCAATGGAAAGTATGGAACTAATGACAACATTGACATCCTTTGACGTTGTAAGATATAACAAACCAGAATGTACAATCTAAACTTAAGGTAGCTGTGTAGTTTACATATTAACATATTAACAGTCAATTCTAGTATAAATACTTATGAACTAACGAATAATAAACCAGACTATACACAGTTAAATCAGATTAAATTGCGAAGAGCTAATTTTAACCCTACAGTAAATTCAAGTGAGCAAGATATTTAATTTGTCTGTGATCTAATGTGCAAGAAGTAAGCAGAAAAGGTTTCACCAGTGCACCCTGAAGCAATGTGCAAAACATTCTGCTTCCCCATGCAAAGATAAGCAAATGCCCAAGGACACCCGTGAATTTTACCCAAAAAAATTTTACAACTGAATGACACTGCTTGTCAATGGCTTTGAATAGATAAATACCTGTTGGGAATATCACACTATGAGTAAAGAAGTCCCACATCGGGAGTTTAAAAAGAAGGGTCATGGTATATAAGTCAAGTGGGCTACTCCTCCTATTGCCAATCGGTTTTAGGATGGAACCTCACTTGAACTTGTTACCATGGACCTTGGTTGAAGTGGGCTCCCTCCTTGGATCTCTCCAACAAGTGGTATCAGAGCCGATGGTGCATTCGGCTAGGTGACAAAGGTGTGGCATGGTGGACCCCATGCATGAGCTTGGTGAAATGACACGCAGGTGTTGATCGAGCGGTAATACGTGTACTGCAGCATGGCTCGGTGGTGTGGATAAGCTCTTGATGGTGGTGGCTTGACACCTTAGTAAAGGCTTCCGCTCAAGGGAGAGCTTGTGCGCTGATGTGGTGTGGAAGAGACTCATGTGTGAGGGGGAGATTGTTGGGAATATCACACTATGAGTAAAGAAGTCCCACATCGGGAGTTTGAAAAGAAGGGTCATGGTATATAAGTAAAGTGGGCTACTCCTCCTATTGCCAATTAGTTTTAGGATGGAACCTCACTTGAACTTATTACCATGGACCTTGGTTGAAGTGGGCTCCCTCCTTGGATCTCCCCAACAAGTGGTATCAGAGCTTTGGTTATAGGATGTCTTCTATCATGAAGGTAGATATTCAGAAATTCGATGGGGAGATTAGTTTTAATCTCTGGAGGGTGTAGATGAGAGCAGTTCTAATTCAGTACGGGTTGTGGAAGGTTCTGAAGGGACCTCACGTGAAACCTGAGAAGATGACAGAAGAACAGTGGGCTGAAGATGTGAAGAAGAGACGTGTGTCGTTGACGGAGGACGAATGGGAGGAACTGGAGCTCAAAGCAGTTTCAGCCATACAGTTATACTTGGCATCACATGTCTTGCGAGAGGTGCTTGATAAGACAACTGCGGTGGATATCTGGACTAGGCTAGAAGAACTTTACATGACGAAGAGTCTAACTAACAAGATCCGGTTGAAGGAAAGGTTGTACACCTTTCGTATGGCTGAAGGTACTCCTGTCCAAAAACACCTGAATGAATTTAATTCTATTCTAGTAGATTTGGAGAGTTTGGATGTTAAAATTGAGGATGAGGATAAGGCCATTCTACTTGTTGTGTCTCTACGCCCTTCCTACAAACACTATAAGGAAATCATGTTATATAGTAACTCGGATACTATATCATTTGAGGATGTCAAGTCTAACCTGCTGTCTAAAGAAAAGTTTAACCAAGACATCCATGCTGATCCGGCTGAGGGATTAGTTGTCAGGGGTAGAACCACTGAGAAAGGGGGGGACGGTAATAAGAAAAAGAACCGTTCTAAGTCAAGGAATCCTCACTCTAACAAAACCTGCCACTACTGCAACAAATTGGGTCATATCAAGGCTAACTGCTGGAAATTAAAGAAAAAGAATGGGAAGGAGGAAAAGGAGAAAACTGCTACAGCTGATTGTGTAGTAGAGTCAGAGTCTGATGGTGATGTGTTACTTGCTACTTCTTTGGCTACCACCTCCGAAAGGGGAGTGGATGTTGATTGGGTTTTAGATTCTGGTTGTACGTTTCACATGTGCCCTCATAAGGATTGGTTTGTCACCTATGAGGCAGTTGACACTGGGGTGGTACTTATGGGCAACAATGCTAAATGCAAAGTTGTAGGAACAGGTACTGTTCAGATAAAAACCCATGATGGGACAATTAGAACATTGTCTAAAGTGCGCCATATACCTGACATGACTCGTTGTTTAATATCCTTGGGTACTCTTGAGACTAATGGTTGCAGGATTTTGATGGAAAATGGTGTCCTAAAGGTAACTAAGGGAGCCATGGTGATAATGAAGGGATTGAGGCAAGGCAATCTCTACATTCTATAAGGAACTACAGTTACAGGTGTAGCTGCAGTTGGTACAGTAGATGACACAAAGTTATGGCACATGAGGTTGGGCCATATGAGTGAGAAAGGGATGACCATTCTGGGTAAGAAATGTTGTCTTGGTAACGTTAGTACGGTTAAGCTCGATTTTTGTGATCACTGCGTTTTTGGGAAACAAAAGAGGGTGAGTTTCTCAAAAGCAACACACCGTGCTCAGGGGATCCTCGACTATATTCATTCTGATCAGTGGGGTCCTTCAAAGGTTCCTTCTTATGGAGGTAAGCGTTACATGTTAACTTTTGTTAACGATTTCATATGCAAGGTTTGGGTCTACTTCTTGAGACAGAAAAATGAGACATTCTCCATGTTCAAGAAGTTCAAGGCTCTGGTTGAAAACCAGACTGGGAGAAAGATCAAGAAACTTAGGACTGATAATGGTCTTGAGTTCGTTGAGTCAGAGTTTGAAGAGTTCTCCACGAAAAATGGCATAGCTAGACATAAAACGTTAGTTCACAAACCACAGCAAAATGGGGTTGCAGAACGAATCAACAGGACTCTACTGGAGAAAGCTAGATGTGTGCTTTCACATGCCGAGCTTTCGGATCGCAAAGCTTTTTGGGTAGAGGCTATTTCTACAGCCTGCTACTTGGTGAATCGTTCACCACACATTTCCATTGACTTCAAAATCCCAGAAGAAGTATGGTGAGGTAATCCTGTTGATTATTCTAATTTAAGAATATTTGGATGTCCTGTGTTTGCCCATGTGAATAACGGGAAATTAGCCCCTAGGGCTGTCAAATGCATGTTCCTTGGATATGCATCTGAGTCTAAGGGATACCGCATGTGGTGTCCTGAGTCTAAGAAAGTAATTCAGAGCAGAGATGTTACTTTCAATGAGACTGCTATGTTATCTTCTGGGAAGAATTATGTTGTTCCTTCTACTGGTGCAGATAATCAGGAAGATATCAGTGTGGAGGTAGAGATGGAGACCGTTACAGCTCAAGGTGGAGCTGCTAATCAGCCCAATAGGGAGGCCCAGGTTATTGAACCTGGAACCATCAGTTCCAATCAACCTCAGGAGGAGGTTGCCCATTCTATAGCTCGTGATCGTCCTCGAAGGGAGATTAGGAGACCTGCCCATTACAACGATGATGAGGGGCTAATAGCATACGCACTTTCGGTTGCAGAGGAAGTGCCTGAAGGTGCTGAACCTTCAAATTATACTGAAGCAATCACTTGCCCAAGTTCACCTAACTGGATCCTAGCTATGCAAGAAGAGATGGAGAGTCTGCAAAAGAACCAAACCTGGGAACTCTGTGAACTGCCTAAAGGCCGAAGAGCCTTAACTGCCAAGTGGATATACAAAAAGAAAGAAGGAATTTCTAGAGTTGAAGATGCAAGATGGAAGGCACGGTTGGTTGTTCGTGGTTGCAACCAAAGGGAAGGTATTGACTACAATGAGGTTTTCTCCCCTGTTGTTAGACATACCTCTATTCGAGTGCTTCTTGCATTTGTCACGTTGTTTGACTTGGAGTTGGAGTAGCTTGATATGAAAACAGCATTCCTACATGGAGAGCTAGAAGAAGAAATTTACATGAGATAACCTAAAGGGTTTGCTATTCCTAGGCAGGAACAATTGGTGTGTAAATTGCAAAAGTCCTTGTATGGACTCAAGCAAGCTCCAAGGCAGTGGTATAAATGTTTTGACACATTTATGACCAATAAAGGGTATACACGCAGTAGATATGACAATTGTGTGTACTTTAGACAGTATTCTGATGGTACATTTATTTATCTACTGCTGTATATTGATTGCTTCTAAGGACAAGACCTTAATTGGCATGTTGAAATCTCAACTCAGTAAGGAGTTTGAGATGAAAGACTTGGGTGCAGTAAAGAAAATATTGGGCATAGAGATCCACAGGGATCGGAAAGCAGGTAAACTGTACTTGTCTTAAGAAAGGTACCTTGAGAAAGTACTAAGTAAATTCAACATGGACAACTGTAAGGCAGTTTCCACTCCACTTGCTACACACTTCAGATTGTCTGCGGGATGCTACCTGCAAACAGAGGAAGACATCAAAAGAATGTCCAATGTACCTTATTCTAGTGCTGTTGGTAGTTTAATGTATGCTATGGTTTGCACTAGACCTGACTTTTCACATGCTGTAAGTGTGGTAAGCAAACATATGCACAATCCTAAGAAGGATCATTGGAAAGCTGTGAAATGGATCCTTCGATATGTGAAGGGTACCATAGGGAAGGGGTTGGTGTTTGATAGAAACAAAGCTGTTACATCCGATGTTGCAGGCTTCGTTTATTCTGATTATGCTGGTGATTTGGATAGGAGGAGGTCCATATCTGGGTATATCTTCACCATGTGTGCAGGTGCTATCTCCTGGAAAGCATCGTTGCAGTCTATTGCAGCCTTATCTACTATAGAAGCTGAATACATTGCTGCTACTGAAGGGGTGAAGGAGGCTACTTGGTTGAGGGGCCTTGTGATCGAGCTTGGAGTCCCACAAGCTACTACTGTGGTATTTTCTGATAGTCAGAGTGCCATCCACCTGACTAAGAACGATGCCTACCACTCGAAGACCAAGCATATTAGTGTGAAATACCACTACATCAGAGACACCGTTGCTGCAGGAGAAGTAACAGTGAAGAAGGTTCACACGTCAGAAAATCCTGCAGACATGTTAACCAAGCCTCTACCTATAGCTAAGTTCGAGCATTGCTTGGACTTAGTTGGTGTACACAGCCACTGAGCGCCCTTCGGGGCATAGCCCCTAATGGGGGGGCAGCACCCTTCGGGGTGGGATGACGGCGATGGAGAGTCGGAAATTGGAGATTTTGGTCCAAGGTGGAGATTGTTGGGTTTTATGGCCCAAAATTCGAGTACCGGCACGGTGGGACCACGCTGCGCGAGCACGGGCGTGCCAAGACGAAGGAGCGCCAAACCGAGAGGGGGCAGAAAATTGACACGGGGTTGCCGTGCCACGTGGCACGGTCGTGCCACGTGGCGATTTTCGCCTCTTCTGTTTGGCGACTAGGTTTTTGTCCGGGGGAGTTTTCTTCCTGGCGGCTAGGGTTTCATCCTAAGGGAAAAAAACCCTATTTTTCAGGCCCTATATAAGGAGGGTCAAGTCTAGGATCTAAAATCACTCCAGTACTCATATATACATTGAGAGGTAGAAGTAATTTGTGAGAGATTACAATAGAGAGGTTGTAATTCTGCTCTTAGATCAAATCACTATGGTGATTGTAATCGTGTTGTATTCTTCCTGCTTATAGTGAATTGTTCTGGTGCTGTCGCCGTCCGTGGTTTTTCCCACATTGGGTTTTCCACGTTAAATCTCTTGTCTTCTTATTTCTGTTTTCTGTTATTCACTTGAATTCTGAATCTCTAACTCATTCTATTGCTTCCGCTATTATTGTTGCTCTAATATTATTCCTAACAATACCCGAAGATGGGAACACCTTTGACAAGAAATACAAAGCAAGCTCTTCACGTCCAGTAGACAAAGCAATGTCCATAGCCACATTGCCTTCAATGTCCTTGTCTTCTATTGCAGAAGGATAGAAGTATAAACTTTGTTCAGGGATAATGGCTTCAAGGAGGAACCGTACAATATGCTCACTAACTCCATTAGCACCAGCTGCAGCAGCCACATGTAAAGGATTCCTGCTTTTGACGTCAGTTTTTTGAAACAAAAGAGTAGCAAAACTTTTTCTGACATTAAGGCTAAACTCATCCTTGTTTAGAATACATTGGATTATTGGAATGCCCATAACTCTCCTTTCTCCATCCAACTGTGAAGGACAATAACCCCGTCATCATCAGTTTGCTTCATCAGTTCAGGGTACCTTTTTACTAGTTGTTTTAGAAAGTCTTCTGTGCTTCACAAAAACATATATTTGTAAGTTGAATATGTGAGTAACCTCAAGTTCTAATTGGTTATTTGCTTTCTCAAATGATACAACTCCAAAATCCAAAAATATATACATGTGTATGATTTGTGAGAGAGAAGATATAAAGAAAAAAGAAAAGTAAAAAATACTTTTACGTAACTTTACATTTTGGAGCATTGTGCAATACAGTTCGCCCCACATTGGAAGTAAGAAGTGTTTTTAAACCAGGTTGATCTACCAAGTCCAGAATCTTTTGTGTAATGTCATGACATTTATGGTCGATGGCTTGGAAAAGAAACTGGTCCCCTTTTCTTAGAAATAACCCGATCTTCTCCGAAGATAAGAAATACAACGCGACTTTTTCACGTCATTTCTGAATGGCTGCATGCAAAACCGTTCCCCTAAAGCTACGCCTGGCAAAGCATGGCTGCTCAACCTTTACTGCGCTTGATTGTTCGATTTCTTTCTTCCAAGCATCCACAAGGATTGTGGCAATTTGGACACCCCTATCTTCACAAAAATTTGCACATTGACCCATTGTGGTTTGGTGTATTAATTTCTGGAACCGATGATGTTGGTAAATAATTTTTAGAGCCAACGAAGTTTGGGGTAAATAATTTCGTGACCCTTTTCCGGTGCAGAACTTAAAAATCCGGCCAAATTAACTAAAATGGAGATGTGTTTCCAATTATACCCCTCTTTGCACGGTTTTGGAGGTATTTAATTTGTGCTGCTATTTTTTTGCTATTTAAGGTCCTTATTCCCTCATTCCAATAATTCCCACTCCAACTCTCTGCCTGTTTCTCTCTCCTCTCTCTTCCTCTCTCTCCTCTCTCTCTCTCTTCCTGGTCCACCATTGAAGGGGCTGCCAGCTAGTGAAAGGCATGTTTGTGCCCCCCTTTTTTTTTGTTAGTTAATGTATTGTAATTTAGTAGTTTCATAAAATGATTTGTTGTTTATGATTGATTATTTATTTGTAATTTGGTAAATTTGGTGGAACATAAATGCATAGTATATCTAGTTGCGGAGGTGGTTACATTCAGTACGATGTGGAAGTAAGGTGCCCAAGTTGCGGAAGAGTTGCAGACATAAAGTTATCAAAGTCTCGTGACAACCCGGGAAGACTATTTTACAAATGTAATGAATGTGGAAAATTTGTGAAGTGGGCAAAACCAACAGAAGATAGACGAAGAGTTAGATGAAGAGGAGTCAAGCAAGCATGCCATGGGCAATGAACTAAGAGAGATTATAATGTTACTTAAGGACATTAATGGAAGGATTTTAGTTGGAATTGTAATTATGGTAGCAATCCTTGTAGCGATTGCAATGAAGTGAGTTGTTGTGTGATTTAGTACTGGAAAACAGATCATGTGCGTACTGGACAAGTTGGCCTTTTTTTTTTGCATGGTTTTCATGGATTTCATATCTTCTATTTAATATTTTTGTAATTGAAGCAAATTTAAATTGTGTTAAAGGGCAATTTCAAGTGAAAGTTAAATGTGAAATTTAAATTGTGTTAAAGGCCCTTTGAAGTGATGCCATGAAGCTAAATTTGAAGAGCATTTATAGGGAGCAAAAGTTGCGAACCAATAAGAGGGCACCTCACACATGCCAAGTCTGGTGGGGTCAACAAATTTGCTGCCTTGCATTAGTGTAAACAGAGTACAGGCCTATAGGCATCACTTGCTTCATCAACACAAAATCTAAATGAGTGATCAACATAAAATCTAAATGACACTGGCACATGAAAGTGTCCACAGCAGGTGCTATGTAGGCAGCAAAACATCCAAGCGGTTTGCATCAAATTGATGCCCATATAACAGAAGTTGTGTGTACAATTTAAGCAATAGAAAACATCCAAGCAGTTTGCATCAAAGTGAGATGAAGACATGTCCGAGATGAAGACAGCAACATCAGACTTCATCATCCAAAAATGCAAATGAGAACTTCAGCAAAATAATTTGGGATCTTCTGAGCAAAATAATTTGGGATCTCACTGGGCAGCAACTGTGGAGTTTTCTGATGAAGACAGTTCTAAGAAGAACAAAGTTTTATGAGTATTTACAAAATTAACATAATATGATAACTGTGGAGAATGGGTACCTCAAGCCTACTTAGTCTGGGATCTTGTTCGTCTAGTTGCATTAGCTGAAATAGTCTGTGATCTTGTTTGTCTAGTTGAAGAAGGTGGCGCTCTTGAAGAAGTTTGTGCTGTTACTGGCTAAGATGAAGAAGGTGTGCCAGTAGTTGGCTGAGATGAAGTTCCTTCAGTTGTCTTCACTTCCTTCAAAGTGTTTTCATCAACCTTGCTTGGCCTACCAACTCTTCTTTTCTCACCCACCTTTGGTTTTCTAGGCTTATCTTTTCCTCTCCTCATCTGAAGCACATTGTTTTCTCTGTGACTCCTAGAATTATGGCCAAACTGCTTGCACTTGCAGCATCTGAGGGTGTTGGTTCGGGTGTACACCTTTCTTTTTTTAGTTTTGTCCCTCCTCCTCTCAGAGGGTGGTCTACCTCTCTTCAGTTCAACTGGTGGGGGACCTAGCTTAGGACATTCCCTTTCTTTCCCAAAAATGGGATCTTTGATAGGATGCATGACAACATCATATTTTTTTTGGGAACCGAGAGGACAAAACACAAACCCAAAGTACTCAGGTACCTCTACTCCACACTTCCTACCTTCTATGTAAGCATCTCGGTGAAGGTCAATCATTTGATACCTATCCAAATCCACATTTGAACTTGCAACCATAGCACCTTTATAATAGATTGCCAACACTCTATCCTCTTCAACCTACAAGCCACATACCATAAATTAAAAAAAATCAAAAAAAACAAACCAAATAAACAACCATGAACTCTGTACAGGCTCTCAGCAACCCAAATCAACCCTCTCATTCAATTGAGCATATGGTACACCACAAGGCAACTCACGAGCACAGCAAAATACCCCCTGTTCAAACCCCAAACAAAAAAACAACCAGGCACAGCATGAACTCCACAAAAAAACCCCCCTGTTCAAACCATTCACAGCATATCATATATCACAACCAAGATTCACAACCACATATTACTTTAGCAATCTACATTTTAAGGACAACAACATCCCCCTGTTCCAACCCCTTCCCCCAAAAAAAAAAAAAAAACACCACATAGACAACCCAAATCAACCCTCTCAGCAACACAAAACCTAGATTTTAAGCATGCAACAAAACCCAGAATTTCATTCACAAGCACGGTAGAATGTGTGAAATTAGTTAATTAGCAACACATTCAAACCCCGAAAAGTAACCCCCCAACCCTAATTTCACGAAAACCCGACACCAAACCCTAATTTCACTACTTTCGTCCCCACCATCAACAAATTATTATACAACTTTCATTAATCCCTATTAATATCATATTTTAGCCAAAACCCAACACCAAAAGCTAAATATTCGATAAATTTCCCCACATCTGTAAAAGGACGCAATTTTAAATTGTTTCTTACCTTCCTTTTTGCAGGACTTTTTCGCATGGTGGGCACCAAACACCTCCCTTTTCAACAATTGGCCCTTCTCTGCTTCCCCACTTGCTAGTCAACAGATGTGGGCCTTCTCTTCAACATATAGAGACAATGATAGCCACATATTACCCTACTCTACCTGCAAACAAACCCCACAAGGACACATATGGAGGTCGTTGAACAGATCTGAGCTGTGGGGATGAGATAGACTAGAGAGAGCCTACCGAGAGATGAGATTCGATTTTCGCTTGGTGAGCGATGAGAGAGAAATGCGAAATGAGAGCCAGACCATTCGACTGTGTCTTTTCTTTTCCAACGAAATCTTTTTGGCCAAGGAGGGGTAGTTTAGTCAACATATCTCCATTTTAGTTAATTTGGCCGAATTTTTAAGTTCTGCACCGGAAAAGGGTCACGAAATTATTTACCCCAAACTTCGTTGTCTCTAAAAATTATTTATCAATGTTATCGGTTCCAGAAATTAATACACCAAATTACAATGGGTCAATGTGCAAATTTTTCCCTATCTTCATCACAGTCACTTCCCGCAACATAGTATAGAGGATTCTCTTCAGAAATCATACCAACAATGTATCTTCTGAGATCAGTGGCACAAACCTCTTCCTTGAGCGCATATTCAAATGGATACAACTTTCCAATCAATGCCCAACTTGCTAGCGGTGGCCACATACGATAAAATCTCTATCTCTAATAACTTGTAGATTCTGTTCAAGTACCAATCTGACGATTTCATCTGCAATAAAAAGAAAGTCCTATATGAGATTGTGGAGATCACCTTAATTTAGAATAACATCAAATATATTTCTTAGAGGCCAAAACCCTACTAGAAATTATTAGCCGCGAAACAAGGTATTCAAAGCAAAGAAGTTCAGAAAATTTTAAAGTCCTGGTTTGAGAGGCTGTCA
This sequence comes from Carnegiea gigantea, assembly GCA_029747015.1. Classification (NCBI taxonomy): domain Eukaryota; kingdom Viridiplantae; phylum Streptophyta; class Magnoliopsida; order Caryophyllales; family Cactaceae; genus Carnegiea; species Carnegiea gigantea. Next base: position 58,546 of record JAKOGI010002527.1, read on the forward strand.
CAAGTACGACAAGGGCATTCATTGACACGGCATCTATTTTGAGTAGCCACGAAGAGAAATTGGTCTCCTTCTCCTATTTATTAAGAGCTCAATCTTCATCAACGACAAGAAATGCAATGCAAATTTTTCACGTAATCCTTGAATGGCTTCACGCAAAGCCGTATCCCCTTATCTATTCCTGGCAAAATATGGTGGCTTAACTTTTGCTATGCTTAGGGCTTGTTCTTTTCCTTGGAAAATAGGGATTGAAAAATGGGTGACGTTCGTTAAAATGAGTATTTTTTTTCTTGAAGTGGGTTGAAGTTGGTTGAAGTTGATTGAAGTTTATATAGTTTTTATATGATGGGTCGAAGTTGCTCAAAATAGTTAGTTGAAGTTGATTGAAATGGACTGAAGTTGGTATTTTTTTATATTGAAGTTCCTAAAGTCGGTTGAATTGGGTTGAAGTTGGTAAATTGAAATTTACCAACAAAAAGAACAGGGCCTTAATTGTTCCTCTTCTTTCTTATAAGCATCTACAAGGATCGTGGCGACTTGGACATCCCTATCTTCATCACATTCACTCGAGACAACATAGTACAGAGGAATGTTCTCTTGAAACATGAGGTCGATACTGTATATTCTGAGATGAGGAGCGAGGACCTCGTCCTTTAGCACATATTTGAATGAGTGTAGCTTTCCTATGAGTGCTTATTCTTTTAGTTGTGACCACATATGACAAAAATCTCTATCTGTAATAATTTGCATATTTTGGTCGAGCACCAATTTGAATATTTCATCAGCAATTCAAAAAATTTTGCTATATAAGATTATATATGAAGGCCTTAATTAATTTACAATAAAATCAAAGATATTTTTTCTTAAAGGTTAAAAACCTACTGGAGATTAACCTAGAACGTGAGACAAGGTCCAAAAGCAGAGAAGGGAAGAAAACTTTCAATCTGGTTTGGAAGGTTATGACATGTGTGATAGGAGTTGAGGGAGGTGAGAAATAATATTTGCTAAGTTGTGGCATAAAAAAAAAAAAAAATGGATGTAGGTTCGGTTCGATAAAATTAACTGTTTAGGTAGCGGATAGCGGTTTAGGTAGCTGATAATTGTTTAAGTAACTGACAATGTTTCTAATTTAGCTGTTAGCGGATAGCTGTTGAAATAAATGTGTTCGGTAAATTTAGGGCATCAGTAGTGCATGGCATGCGTTTCAGCATGTGGCCCCCAGCTGCCACTTGTCTTTTCATTATTTGGCATTGGATGTTTGGACCCACGGTAGGAACTCCTGGCAGTTCCACCACGCGTCCACTTTTGTATATTTTTTTAATATTTTTGCTTTTTTCTTTTTTTTTGTGTAATATATAATTTTTAGGTGATTAAAAAAAAGAGTTATGTGTTATAAGGTAGGTCCATGATAAATATTTTTATTGGCTAATTAAAATTGGAGTTTCGTGGGTTGAAAAAGAGAAGTGATGGAATGCAAGTCCAAAAAAAGTGAAACTTTTGTTGATGTGGCACACTTGCGTTTCAATTTTTTGAACTTAGGCTGGGAATGCCCTTAACTGTTGGGTTAGTTGATTAATGTAAATTGACGTAAATGGATATTGATAATATCCAAATATAAAATTTTCACAGGATATTTTTTGGCCAAAAAATATTAAACGATATTTCTAAATGCCAAAAGCTGCTTTTCAGAAACGCTACTTAAAACACTAAACGTTACTTGAAATGCTAGTCAAAATATTAGGTCACCAAAAATTAAAAATTAACTGATTAATATATTGACTTCATCAAAGTACTAAACGCTACTCAAAACATTATTGTCGAATACGACCGTAGTGTAATTCTTAAATAACAGATGAATTACCATATTTTAAAGAGCTGGTATACTATGGACCGTCCTAGAAGTATGAATTACCTGAGCAGTTTGGCATAGGACCAATGGCACAGGCAAGAACTCTTTTGTCGAAAGTGTGCCAATTGGGAGCTGATTCCCAGAACTTTAAAATCACTTTACTGAAACCTCTTCGTAGTGCAATAACGAATATGCTGTAGTATGCGTCATCTTTGCCGCAATCATCCATGTGAGAAAACATCTCTGAATCCATTGATGACAATTGCAATGCGCATTCCTCACGACACCTTTCCATGACATAGTAGAAAGGCGTGTTTCCCCATATATCCTTATCTAACCATGGCTTAACACTACGGCAATCCATACCCATAGCCATAGCCTTGGTTGGTTGTGGCAACGAATTAGCAGGAGCTGATGTTAATGACTTATGATGATCACAATAATCTAGGATGACCTTCACTATTTTGTTATATCCTTGACCTGCCGCAACATGAAGCGGGTTCCTTTTGAAGTTGGGGTGGTCTTGTTGGCAGAGGAGGAAGTGTATGTTCACTTTGGGTAATATCTCCATTGCTTCTCTTAAAAACTCCTCTCTTTTATTCCACGCTGCCAGGTGGAACATGTTACCTACACGGTCCTTCCGATAATTTGGATCTGGCATGCAGTGGAGAGATTGGAAGTATGCATTGGGTTTATTGGAGGCAACAGCTTCTCTGAGGAATACAACATCTCCTTGAATTGCCGCCTTCTTAAGCAGTTCATCCATGGAATTGCGACCTCTGTAAATTTCTTTCATCACTTCCACAATCTCACGACACTTCTGCCTAGCAACGTCAAGCACACGCATTCCGTCATACTCAAAGTGGTCAACAACGCCTAGGACGCTCCTTCCCACATAGTTTAGTACTAGTTGCCGGATAAGGTTGTCTAACTCTACCTTAGATATGGGCAATATCTCCATCGCAGCTTTAAAAAACTCCACTCGACCATGATCTGCTGCAAGATGGAAGATATTACCTCCTTTGTCTTGCCGAGTAGGACAAGGAAACTACGTAGATCTGAAATGCTCAAGAGGTTTATCAGAGGCAACAGCTTGTTTCAGGAATTCTCCATCTCCTTGGATAGCCGCATTCTTAAGGTGGCGATCCATGGGATTACGCCTCTCATGGAAATCTTCAATTAGATGTACTAATGACTCATACTCATTGTGTTGCAACAACAAATCCTCAACAAACGGGGCCTTTCCTAGATGATTTCTTTGCTTGAGGAGCTCATCTACAACTGCGAAGGGCAATACCTCCAGTGCTTCTCTAACAAACTCCACTGTTCCATTTATTGCTGCCAGATAAAACATGTGATCTCCTACCTCTTTAGCAGTACCATCTCTCGGAAAATACTTCAATTTGAAGTATTCAAAGGGCTTTCCAGAGGCAATAGCTTCCCTCAGGAAACCAACATCTCGCCGTGTTGCCGCGTTCTTTAGCAGATCATCCATAGTGGGTGATTCCATGAAGATTGGATCCATTTGCGTATCTTTGGTTAAAAGTACTAATTAAGGTTTTGATGGGTTCAGAGAGCTCAGAATAGAAAGAGCAAGCGAGCCAACCTATTAGTTTGTGAGCAAGTGCAACCATGAACTACAAGAGGGGAGAGGACTTCAATGCTTTTAATAGGGCCCTTGTACAACGATTGCTTAGCACTAGCAACAGGCACAGCTGGCCTGGGAAGAAAGTGGAAGCAAAGCATTGGGCCACACTGCTACAGTAGACATAAGGTGTTTTCTTTCACCGAATGGTGTCTATTTTTTATCAATAATTAAAATTATTTTACTATAATATAAATAGGTTTATCATTATCGCGGTGAAAATCCTTTAAAATTGAAAAAAAATTACATTATGCGATGAAATAAAATATTTCATACTGTTAACTATAATATAAAAATACTAATATCATTATATTCATAAAATCCATATTATCTACTGAATTATTGTATCATAAAAATCCATAAATTTGTTATGATTTATGTAAAAATTGAATACTTATTTTAAGAATGTATTTAAAAATCCAAATTCAATACTCCAAAAATTCCGCCATCAGGCAGGTGTTGGAGGCTTGATTTAAAAGCCTTACCCCTAAATTGCAAAATTACAGAGTGGTTGGTTCTGATTAGTTATAGATTTAAAAAACGTAGACTATCTACTCCACAGAAACTGATTAGAGGAAGTTTAGAGAGACATTTTATTTTAGTATGTACAATCAAAGCTGATAAAAAAAGTCTGAACTTACATTTTTCAAATATACAAATTTCATACAAGTAAAAATGTATTTAAAATTGAAAGATAAATTTTTTAGAAAAACATTGCTAATCACAAACTAATAAATTTGCTACCAAATTTTATATCCAATAAGTTCTTATATCTATTTTGACTCTATCTCCTGATTTTTTTTAAACAAAATTATCCAGTATTGTTCTCCTCATAAAAACTACTAATAAATAAAAATTATTTTATTGGAGAGAACCAGACCCCCACGATTCACTATACCATCTACTGGTAATGTCAACTTCTACTTCACTAACAACTACCAAAAAAATGTGTGTGATACATATTTCTAATTATAATTATTTCTACAATGAATTAATTTTGCATTCCATTATTAATGATTTAGGAAACTATTGTGTCAATAATATAGGAAACTGTTGTGTTAATAATATAACTATTGTGTTAATAATATAACTACCCAAAAAATGTGTGTGACACGCTTTTACGGAATTTGGGGAGATTTAGATATAGACAGTATTGTCTCTTCAGGCAACTCTACCCTCCAATAGGCTTATTCCTATAGACCAGCAAAATTTATAAATATAATTTTATTTTAATTTGGATAGACACAAGGTAATATGACAGAAATACTCAAAAACAACATAAAAGCATAAAGACATCGTAGGAATGGTAGGTACCATACTTCAAGCAATCGGCGTTGGGATGCTAATAACTCTATTAAGTAGAGGGTATTACTAACATACAAAACTTCTGCAAATGCAAGTGGGTTGGGGGGGGGGGGGAAGAGGAGCTAGTACCACATACAACAAACTCCTGCCATTCAGCAGCAAAGAAGCTAGCTCCATATAGTTCACAACCTTAATCCTCAACCTCCACAGACTCCTATCCTAAGTCATCTCCTCCGTCAATCGTAAAAATTTCAAATCGTGCTCAATCACCTTGTTTCAACTTTTCTGAAGTCGCCCTGTGTCTCTCCTACATCCCTAAAGTTTAACATTTCACATCTTATCTCAAGTGCATTCATACTCCTCTCTCTGAACATGACCAACCATCTAATTCTAGTCTCACTGTGCTAATAATAGAAACCATAAAATGAACATATATTTTTAAATAATTTATATTTATACATGTATTTAAAAATTAAATTCATTTAAAATTTCATTTACGATAGCCATAGCATATAAAGTAAGACTCGTTGAAAAATTATCATATTATACCACAACTTAAATAAAAATGAATTTAAAAGTGCTCATTTTAGGTGCACATAATAGTCACACAACTATATAAATAAATTCTTATGTTTAGCTACAATTATATCCTGATTTTTATGTAAGTTCATTCAGCGCCATTTAGCAAGTTTCGGGAGGTATCGCTATGTTTCAGCATAAATCAGTATGTCTTAGCATAATTCAATATGTTTCAACAATAATCGCTAATAAATACTTATCATAAATCGAAAAAAATATACCCATAACTTCAATAAGATAAAATAATTAAAAACTAATTGTCAAATAGGATACCAAATTTTTTAACGCATATATTTTTAGCGCAAACATTTGTATAAACTAAGACCTTAAGATTACAACTATCTTGTTGATGTAAAAACTCTTGAGATTGATAGGTGTGATAATTGATTGAATCAGATTAGACATCTTTGACATTTGTACAGCTATCATCCATGAATTTCTTGCCAAATTAGTCCATACGTACATAATCTAGTGACAGATTGAAATATTTAGAATATAGATGTCTATCTATTAACATCATCACTAATGTATAATACTAATAAAAAAAGAAATTATATGATACATGTTATGGTCATTTATTTTGTACAAATATTAATAATAATATATCCCACTTTTTTACTCTTACAAAACTATGGTACCTTTAGTACTACATTTGTTCTTTGTGATTTTTCATATTTTGAATTTAATATATAAATTGCGTGAAATCGTAAAATGTTACGATTACGTAGCATTTATCAAAACCGTGAGTTACAGAAGATAAATCATCAGCACCAAGCAATAAAACCAAAAAAATTGAGACATGAAGCAAACCTGTCAAACATGAAATATAACTATAAATAAGTAATTTGTACTAGTTAATCGCACCAAAAGAGGGAAAAACAAATAGAATAATGTTCAAATCAATCATTAGTGCCAAGGTAAGGAAAAATCTACGTCAAGAACACATTTCAAATAAACAGCCGAAAAAATAAATAATAACAATGAAAGCTAAGGATATTAGAATTAGAATAAATGAAAAGTTTAAACTCCAGAAGATAAGAGAGGATGGGAGGGAGAGAAATTTGGGTTTGGGTGCATTTAATTTTATTTTACTTTTCTATCAAATTACAACTTTATAATTGTACTTTTGTTATTTAAAAAAATTTAAAAATATCATGTGAGCGGGATATATTTAAAGAGCATCATTAATTATGTGAACACTAATTTAGGGGTGTCCATATATATCAATTTAATCATATTTAAAATAAGTCATTAAATTTTTTTGGAGAGAGGGGTGTCCATGGACGTCCCTCACCTAGTTGTAGATCCGCCCATGACATAATTCGCTAATAAAATTAAGTGCGTTGAGCAGTGAGGGTAATAAAAGTTATTTATTATCTTAACCGAGACTATGATAACATTATGTACTTTTTTTTTTAAATGAAAAATATGCAGCACAATAACAATTACTTTTAGTTTGGATCTCGTTTGCATGAGATTTAGGAAGATTCAGATACATGTAGACTTACCTTTACATACATGACTGCACGTAAAAAGTGAAAAATATGCATAACGTTGGATGAAAATAAATTTATATTACATAATATTTAACTTGCCGATAATCAGTCCATCTACTTACTACTTTTTTGTGTTTAACTTGCTGATTATAATAAGTCGCAACAAGCGTAAGTGAAGTCAAGTCACAACTTTGTTATGGATTTAATTCCATCCGAAACATGAATTCATTTGGAGAAACGAAAGCAAGTTTGAAACATTCTTTGAGGATTTTTGTCGAATGGGTGGCGGGTGCGCATTTGTGTGAGACATCGGTCAGCAAATTAAGGGACTAATTTGGTAGAAAAGAAAGAAGAGTAAAGGGTTGAATATTGGAAAAAGACTTTGGTAGAAGCTTAGTCATATATAAAGACAAAAAGCTAATTGCCATAGGGGAGCCTTGCACTTAGCCTACTTCTCTTTGCCTGTACACGTTAGCTGTGTGAGGCTTGAGTTGTCATCATCAGATGGAGGAAGCAAGCATGTGTAAAGGCTGTTAATGAATACACTTGTGCAATTGTCATGTCTTCGTTGGACCCTTACACTTTTGGTCTGCTCACTAGAGTTGCTGGATTCCATTGGTGGTAGCATTTGCAGCAGGGAAACGAGGTGGAGGGCTAGGAATGTTCTAAGTTGATGATATTTAATTGTTGCAATGTTGCTAGATAATTGTGTTTTTGTATGTAGTTTATTCTTACGTGTACTCAATTAAGCCCTTTGGCTTGAAAATAATCGGAAAAAAAAAGTGTATATTTTACGAAGCATAGTCGAGCTTACTATTTGTAACGGATGTTTCACAATTATGCAACCAACCATATATATAGATCCTTCTTTCATCAGTAAGGATAATAAATTAGATTCTCATTTATGATGATTGGCTTAGTCAACGAATTTTCTCTCAGAGAACAACAATGAATATATGGCTCACGTGGAGAGACACACAGGGATTGGCTTTGCGAGGAAAAAAAAGGAAAAAAAGGGGAATGATCATGTTGACAAAATTGTTACAGATTATCATCTATAATTCCTTGACACTGTAAAAGGTTCCAATTGTAAAATAAGGGTTACAAGATAGAATTCTTATTTTCAGCAACAAGTAGGCCTTGGGATGCCGTGATGACTGGATGGAAGGAAATAATTAGACAAGTAAGAAATTGAGTTTAATTGGGCAACTACTTTTTTTTGGTTCAATGTTGATTTTAATTAGATATAGTTTCCGAAATTATAAGGCGTAGTTAACTCTTATTTATTACCCGAACGACGACAATTAGCAATCTATCTCTCTCTATATATATGGGGGCTACTCAGGTAGGAGGAGTTTTTGTGTAAGATAAGTAGGATGAACATATAGAGACGTTGTCTACCTCTCCCTTAGAATTGATCATCAAATATAGTTCTGATGATCACTGAAAATGCAACTATTGATCACTGAAATTAAAACTATTGATCACCAAACGTATCCATCATAGATCTTGTTTATAATATATATTTTTACATATGATATTAGTTAATGATCGATAGATTTTTTTGTAGCTAGTGATCATGAGAGTTATATTGTTTGGTGATTACATCTATCATCAATATGTGAGTACAATATTTTATTTATATAATGATCTTGAAATGACTATTGGTGATCATTATAAGACCATAAACTATATACTCAATTTTTAGTTAGGTGAGCTTTAGTTTATTTGTTTTGGGCGGGGGTCTGAACTAGAACCTGCTTTCATAAATTTATTTATTTTTTTTTTCAATTCACAAGTCACAAACTAGAAATCTTATTTGCAGAAACTAGTGTTCAAGTACTCGAATGAACTTTAGTTTCTGACTTGTGAATTAAAAAAAATCATTAGAAGACCTTTGCTCCTCATTATAGATATTAGTTTGATTTTATTTGATGGATGATCAATGATGAAAAAAGGAAATTAGATTAAAAAAGGAGAAAGGTAATACAAAATTTTACTTAATTAACCAAAAAATTTTCAAATCAAATTTCATCTTAAAATGAGTAGGTTTAGATGAAATTTTATGGCTAAAACTTTATGTAATTTATTAAACTTATAAATAAGAGAAAAAGATTTTAAAACCATAGATTTCAAATCAGATTTAAAATTAACCTTGCAGAGGAATACTTTCCCACTTAAATTTTTTTTTCAAATTTCTCAATTGGCCCGTAAAAGTAAGAAAGAAATGAAGACGAAAGGTCAAAAGAATCACGAGAAGCATTAGCAAGAGAAGAAAAGAATAGAAACAATATGCTAATAGAGTGGGTGCCCTCAAGAGGCTACAAAGATTCGGGGAGATTTATAAGAAAGTTAGGTAACCATTGAAAATACGGGGTCGACTGTGGGTGTTTTTTTTTTCCCCCCTCTATTTCCTTTTCTAAGGTGGCCTTCAATTTTCGTAAGTATCTTGGGTTATCATCTTTTTTTAAGCTAGTAGATAGTTAGATCCTTTTTCAACATCATGATAAATTATTTGGTTGTTGCAAATTCTATAACCCTTAACAAATTATTCTGTATCAAGGCATCACTGTAATTTTTTGATCTACCAATTTTCAAAATGCAGGAAAAAAAATCCAAATAGTCTTAATCACTCTACCGACAACAAACAATAGTAACATAGAGAGGAGTACAATTGCCTACCTTGGCGTCCCTCTCTCCACTCCAAAAAACCTCTAACTTTCTTTTTGTTTTTTTGAGGCTATCATTGGCTTTTTGTTAATGGTAAGTCCCAAAGCCTCCTTTATTTACAGCTATCATAGTATTTCTTATACTGATAAATATACCTCCCCATTTCTGAGCGTTTCTTTGTACCCTATTTTGATCAATTGTAATATTTGTTACTCTTGGAGAGGTACTTCTGAGTCAGTTTTATGTCATTCTGATTGTATGGAATTATTGATTAATAGTAAGATTAGCCTGCAATCAACATCAATTTTTCAAATATGAATTATGAAAGCAGATAAATCTTTTCGAATAGAAGATTGTACAATATTTTTTTATATCCTTATTAGAGGTTGTATCAAGAAGCAATGATTGAGTAAAAGAGTAATGCTCAAAAATATTTTAATTACTTTTCTCAATCGAAAGAAATATTTTGTTGTTTTAATTCTATATTTGTTTGAGTATAATGTTAGTTATAGATGCTGCATGATTCTTATTTTGATTAATGTATTTATGTCTTACTCTTTAAACCAGCAAATCAACGATGACTATATTCATTACTTACTCCATTCTAAAATAATGTCTCATTTGACTTCACACGTATTCTAAGAAACATACTAGTGGTCATGCAACAAGAGGGATGGCTAATTTTTTAAAGATTACATAACCATATAAACTTAAAGGATCTATTAGTGAACTTTTAATTGCACTAGCTCATCAATGAGTTCTGTTTTGTGTCAACTAGCTGCACACTTGACATCAAATTACATTTTTATATGACTAATAACAGATGTAAATCCATAACAGGGTGGTGTACAGTAAAAACCTTAATGATCATGATGACAATAGAAGAAGATTGTCAAAAAAGTGTTGCCAAATTATTATGTTGACAACAGAAGATCGAGGAGAAGAACTAGAGAACATAAGAAAGAGGCGACTTTGGAGACCACAACAAGATAAAGGAAAAGTCCATACAATCAATCCTAAGTATAGTATCTCCATTAAATGACAGTGAAGTCAGAAATTTTATGTGGTAGTTTTTCAACAATTTTGGTTTGATGGAGTTTTAGCTAGGGATGGCAATGAAATCCATACCCATTTAAAATTCGCACAATTCGTCCCATTAAGTGGGTGGTAAAAATGGGTTTTAAATGGGTATGGTGTGGGTATTGGAAAATAGATACGGATATAGGTACGGGTATAGGTATATGCCTCACCTGTCCCATACCCACAATCTACCTATGCCCATTTTTATAATAAGAAAAAAATATTTTAGTTCAACATTTTTCTGATTTAAGTCCCATCTAAACCCTTCTAACAAGAAATTAGTCGATAATATATTTGATTTCACATTTCTAAACAATAGGGCAGTCCGGTACCCAAGCATCCCGCGTTCACGCAGGGTCCAGAGAAGGGCCGCACCCCAAGGGGTGAATTGTAGGCAGCCTAATCTGACTTTCTAAATAATATATTCTCAAAATATCACAACTTTACATTCTTATAACGACAAAAGCATATATCGTACTTGAATATGGGTTGCATATGAGTATTAATTTTCATTCTTTATGTGAACCCAGATAAAACCCACAAACCCGTAAAATCTGATGGGTATGGGTATGAGTTTTATTTTTTAATACCAAATGATTACGGGTACGAGTATGGGTACGATTTTCGAAAACGGATATAGGTGAGGGTATAGTTCAACCCTCCCTGTACCCGTCCAACTGTCATCCCTAGTTTTAGCTAACTAAAACGGGTAGAGAGGTGAATAGAAAGTGAATGCAGGGAAAAAAGACAGAGATTTTGGTCATTTGAATTGGAATTTAACAGCATTAATGGCGAATGGGTTATAGTGAATGCAGGGGGAAAAAATGGAAGGGTATTATTTGGACCTTGAGTTTAGTTATTGGTCATAATGAAAACGGTTAAAATATAAGTATATGAAATGAAAATTTCCTAAAATTTAAGTTGATATACAAAATTCATTATCTTTCTGTCTCCTTTACATCGATTACTTCCGAAGATGATAATAGTACAAATATTATTAAATGAATTATTAATAATAACCATACTTTCTTTTTTGTTTAAAGGCAGAAGCAAAGTACGATGTAGATGATATTCGAATTTTGAGCTTTGGCAAAATTATATTAGTTGAGTTAATTGATGTCCACAATAATAATAATAATACAAGTTAATTCAAATAGTTTGACACTTTTTTTTAAAGTGGTGTATCAAATTTGAGTTCTGAAAATAAAAACAATCTATATTCTATTTAAATGGAAAGAACAAAAAGCGAAGGGGAAAAAAAAAAGAAGGAGATTACCTATGTGACCATATTAAAATAAAGCAAATTCAATCTCCTGGAGTCATGTGTCAAACTCAAATTGCTAGTGGTGTTAAACTGTTGATGATTGCAATTTTTTTTGGGGGGGGGGGGGAAAAAATGTTGCAATTGTATTAAATATGACAATACCGTCTATCATCTCGGTAAAGTATTTAGAAAACTTATATAAAGTTTAATTTGGTGACATTGACATGAAAAACCAAAAAACAAAGCAAATTTTAATTGCTAATAATCATGACTTCTGCTACTATCTTTATTTCCAGGGCCACAAGTAATTAAACTAAAGGACTCATCTGAGCCGCCCTATTCTTTTCATGGTTTAATAGACTCATCTCACTCTTTCCTATTCCTCCCCACTTCTTTCCCCCCTTCTCACTTTTCCCCACACTTATTAAAAAAATACTACTCTTTCCCACTCACCCACTTGTACCCATTCCTTCCTATTATGACATATAATTATCATTTCCTATATTTTGAGAACCTTTATAATTTATGTAATTGTGTGTACGAATAGTCTGATAACAATTATGAAAAATTTTATTTATTTTTCGGATGTTACGGAAATATTTGTTAGTTGTGCCTGAAAGTTGTGGATGAAATAATTTTTGTTTTATATATTGAAGAAATATTTTTTTTTTTTTTTTTTGCGTTGTTAAGCAAACGTTAGTTATTCGTGACTGGTAGATATTTTGGATTTGATTCTATATATGGAAGAGATGCTTTTTTTTGGAATTGGTTACAAAATATTTGTTATAAGTCACCAAACCGTGGATGGTTGTTGCTGTATATATAATAGATTTATTTTTGTTCATCGTAATTCGTGATAGAAATTGTAGATGTTTTTTAGGCATAATGAAGAAATGTGTAAATTTTTTTGGAATTTTTCGTAACTCGTGACATAAAGTGCAGATGTATTGTTTGTGTTTTTTGAGCAGATATTTTTTTTGTATGCATTAGTAAGAAAATATTGGAAGTTCTTCACACAAATTGCAGATGATTATTTTCCTTTTACTGAATATATGTGTATTTTTTTTGTTGTTCGTATTTGGTGACACAATTTGCGGATGTTTTTTTTTTTTTTTATGTATAATGAGCAAATAAAGTTTGTTGTGGATATGGAACTGATGCCTTTTGTGTTTTATTCATAATTCGTGACAGAAATAGTGGATGTTTTTATTTTTAACACTCTTAAAAATAATGTTAATCGTTTGTGTTGTGACTTCAACATTTGTTCTTGATGACATAAAGTGAATTAGTACTTTTAATAATTTCATATGTAACCGAATATTCATTATTTGTTACTGAAGTTACAGTCATACAAAGGAACATATATTGCAATGTACATTTACCAAATTGCCATTGTAAAGCCATACATATTGGACATATCATGTCGAACAAGACTCCCAAATACCACTATCTAGTTGATCCCTAAATTGCTTCATGAATTTTTTTGGCATCTGAATCAAGGGATGTATCAGCGCCTTCTGCTTCGATACACAGCGGCACAGGTCAGAGATGAGAGATATGTTTGAGGTGTGAGAGAGGCGTAAGCTGGCACAGGTAAGGGCTGAGTGTTTTTTGAGTGGAGCGAAATGATTGCATTTGGATAAAGTAATAGGATTGCCTTTGGATAAGATTTTTGGTGATTTTCGATTTTTAATTTGTAAGATAATTCACCAGCATGATTTACATAATAAAGAATTGACCAATAACAACCTCTAATTTGAGTCTGACAATCAAAAATTTTCCATCCACCACACAATTTCAAATTAATTTTCACCAAAAAATAAAAATACATTTGTAATTTGTATCACGAATAACCAATTTTTCGGTAACCCAACAAAAATAAACCATATTTGCTGAAGATGTAGCACCAAATTTAAATTTCCAATTTCGGTGACAACTAACGAATTTTCATCACCTACAGAAAAAATAACAAATCTGGTTAGTATATGAAAAGAAATACATTCGAAATTTGTTTTACGAATAACAAAAATTACAATTTTTAGGGGTAACAACGGCCACGAAATAATATTTTGTACCCAGCTCAAGATAGAAAAATATTTTTTTTGTCTACAAAAATTTTTTATCATCAGTAATTACTATCACAAATAAAAGATTACATTAAAAAACAAAATACGTAACTTGCACCAACTCTCTTCCCTCATTCAACTCCTTCCCACTTCTTTCCACTCCTTACCACTCCGACATACAATAAAACACTCTTATCCACTCCCACTCGCACCGACTCCTTACCCCCTTTCCACTCCTACCCATTCTACACTTGTAATTTCTTAATGAAAATAATAGGGCCTAGTTCAATGCATTCTTCGGTCTAAGAAAAGAAGCCTATTAAACAAAATCATCCCTGGCCATGCAATGACGTTTATAATTTACAGGCCCAACACCACTCCACAGATGGAATACCAAAAATCACATAAGCACATTATGCAATTATGCATATAATGAAGTCTTTAGTAATTTTATCAAAGATTTGGGTTCGAATCCTATCTACATTGGCCTTTATATCTCATTCACATCTCATTCACAGTGGGGAAAAACACACAGTTAAGTCTTAGCCATTCTATCTAAAATGATGATTAATACATCTACACTATTTTGGAGCTAAAGCAAAGTGTCAGTCCAGCTGTGCAGTCTTGACGATTCACTATTTTATCCTTTACAGATAGTGGCGCATTCAAAAGAATTATAGAAGGATGTTTTTTTAATTTCCCGAGATTTTACATGTGCCAATTTATTTTTATGGAAGTTCAATTGATGAATTTTAAAATGCATTCATGCAGAATGCTTAAGAATTTTTTGGATTACCAGCTGAACAAAATGTCGTTCTAATTGCATGTGCCTGCCTTTGTTAATAAAGATACTACCTTTAGCAAAGAGCTAGAAAATAAAACAATATCGCTTAAACAAATCAGTCATCTTATGTCCCAAAAAAAAGCCAATTTCAAACAAGCATGAAATTAGAAAACCTTTGTACTATTGGGTAGACAAGTTAATCAACCGTACTGCAAAGACAAAATAATTTTTGACAAGCACGAAACTAGAGAAGGCTTCTGTAAATTCAGCATGACTCTCCTTCCAAGCTAACCAAACTTAAGGCAAAATAATTAAATCGGGTAAGACAAATCTAAGTTTAAAAGTATAACTTTTGAAAATTTTACTGATTACAGTTCATAATCAGACAGTAATTAATGTGAAAAAGTAGCACATTAACTGTTAATTTTTATATCAATTTGGCAATTAACAAATAGTCATGCATATAAGCTTAAATGAGATTTCAATCCGAAACTAATTGGCAATAAATTGAGTAACTTACATGCTTATAAACAAGTTCAAACCCTTTAATTTCATTATTGTTGGACAACACTCACCATCATATTCTTTAATTTTTATCAATGTGAGATAATACCCACTTTCATACTCCAACATTAAGTATAGATAATCCTAAAGATAAATTGTATGTTAAATAGCGCCTTAAAACATGTCTAGCTTGTGTCACCTTTGTTTCTTTTTGGCTGTTATTAGATGTTTGATACTATAATAAAGCAAATTAAAGGCAGTTCTTCACTGAGAACCAGATGAGATTACCTGCTCCTTCATCTAGACAATTGAATCCAGTTTTGATAAGCTTTGCTCACCAAGAGGTTCTGCCTTCTGATGTTCACTTTGATCGATCATCAAGAGTTGCCAACTCCTTATCTTGACGTTGGTTATATTGGCAGGTGTTGTGGTCGCCAGATGTTCACCTTGATTAGTGAATGGTGTTGTGTTCTCATCTTGACCTTGATTATTGGAAGCTATTCCCCTCTACTTTCCTCTGAAAACACCATTAACCTTAAAGAATACGTGCGATATATATATATATATATATATATATATATATATATATATATATATATTAAAAGTTGGATTGAACTCATGTATGAGCGATACGTAAACTTGTCATATAAGATACCATATAAGAGTAAAAAGCCATGAGAGATACTTTAATACAACATAGGCTGCTACATGAGATTTAAAATAAAAAAAAAAGGTTATGTATGATGGATGTAAATTTAATATAATATTAATTATATTTAATAAGGTAACTTCTCGTATACCTTCCTATCATTTATAGTAAAATTTAATCATTAAATATATATGATTTAATGATTCAAATACAACAAAAAATGTGAGTTAGATATATTAATTAAAAATAAAAATGTATGTTATTAATAGAAAAAAAACTAAAGAAGACTCACTTTATTTTGTATCAACAAAATAATATACATCAATTTATAGTTTGCTTTTTTATTAAAAAAAATTCTCTTAATAATATACTAAAAATTATTTAACTCACACCCTTACATCGTAAGGGTATAAACCTAGTGCTAATAAAAGATGATGCACGATATCTATGTATGGTCTAATAAACTATATCCATTACCACCTTTTAACATAAGAAGTCCACTGTTTCCAGGATGATGGCAATTGCATTTGCATTCTATATGCTTTCTCGCTCGCAGAGTTTGTGACTTCAAACATCTTGCACAAAATTTGTCTTTGGGCTAGTAGCACAGCGAGAGAGCACATAATAATGACCACAATAGCTATCTACAAAGACTTGTCATACGTGACAGTGTAGACTCCGGTCATAAATGCCAGAAAGGTACCATAAAGCGAGTGCTTCAACAATTTCAGGCTACCATCACCTAGATGATGACCTTAGAAGCATAAACCATAGACCAAAACACAAAGTAGCACATGATATATGCATTTGTAATTAGAAAAACCAAAACTGCTACCTTCTTTGCAAGAATAGCCTCTCCCCTATCACTATTAAAGCCACCCGGAAGAGTAAACCCAACAATAAATGTGATGGTCACCAAGAGGGCTGCCACAAGTGATTTCGTCTCTCGCATTTGTGTCACATCTCTCCTACTTTGGATGTAAGTTATTTTCAACCGTGAATCAACCCCAATTGCATCGCAAAATTTACCCTGCAATAGTTGTGAGAAACATAAAAGAGAAGCCTTTATGTTATCACTTAATTATTCATAACAACTTGACCATCCAATAATGCACCACGTCTAGATAAAACAGTGTACCTATAGCTAGAAACATCAATGTGAAGAACTTGAATTGGTTAATTTTAGATGAAAACAGACTTACGCTGCTTGTTGGATGTCCTTACTATTGAGATTTGGATGGGAAGTAACTTCAATAGAGTTCTTTGGTTACGTTCATCTACATTGTTACATGGCTATACCTTAGTGCCAGAACCCAGATCCTAATGTCTATCCAAAATCAGTATATCCCTATCCCTGAAGAAACTGCTATACAACCTAGAAGATCCACAAGAAGTCATAAACCTCCATCTTATTTTCAGGACTATGTCTGTTCTAGCTGACACGCAGACCAGCTGGTGCAACTTAGTGGTTATACCTCCTAATTACCTGGCTGTTTATGTGCCACAAAAGAATTTCCAAAACCTGCTGCCTATGAACAAGCTGTCAAGCATCCAGGATGGGTGGAAGCTATGAACAAGCAAATCAATGCTTTGCAAATCAATAACATACGGGAAGTTGTCAATCTTCCCCCCAATAAAAAGGCAATCAGTTGTACATGAGTTTATAAAACAAAACTAAAGTTAGATGGGTCCCTAGAAAGTCTAAAGGCTAGACAAGTTATTAGAGGATTTACTCAAAAATAGCATTGATTACCAAGAAGTCTTTTTCTTCTATAGTCAAGATGTCTACCACCAAAACAATTATGGCATTAGTAGCAGCAAAAGATTGGAATATGTACCAATTATATATAACCAAGGCATTACACGGAGAATTAGATGAAGAAGTATACATGCAGATGCCAAAAGGAATTCCTAACCCAGAAAACAAAGTTTGCAGATTAAAGCACTTTATGGTCTTAAACAGGCAAGCAGACAATGGCTAGCAAACTTAAAGATACCCTTCTTACATTGGGATACATTCAATCCAAGAATGACTATTCTTTGTTCCTCACCAAATCATCTACAAAGCTCACTATTATAGTAGTATATGTGGATGACATTTTGATCACAAGTTCAGATTATGAGGAAATACAACGTGTGAAACATTGTTTAGATGCAAAGTTTGGCATCAAAGATCTTAGAAAGCTCCACCACTTCCTTGGATTGGAAGTGACTCAAACATGACAAGGTGTGTTGCTATCTCAGCAAAACTTCACCAAAGAATTGCTAAGAGCCCCGGCATGCCATCACACCTCTGCCTCTGAACTGTAAATTGTTACCTGATAAAGGGGAACCCTTGGATGACCCTACAGTTTATAGAGCCTCGGTTGGCAAGTTGAATTTTCTTACATATGCCAGACCAAACTTAGGCTTTACCATTCCAACTCTTAGCTAGTTCATACAAAGCCCAAGAACTAGCCATTTACAAGCTCTTATACACACACATTCAGCCACATTTAAGGAATAATAGCAAAAGGCATCTTGCTTAAGGGTGCAAATCAGCTCAAACTATAGAGATTTTCTAATTTTAACTGGGCAGCATGTCCTAATTGTAGAATATTAGTAATTAGCTAATTAATACTACTTGGATCCTCACCTGTCAGTTGGAAGTCCAAAAAGTAAGGCAATGTTTCCAAGACCTCCTCGGAAGTTGAGTATAGAGCAATGGCTCAAGCTCCATCTGAGGTTATATTGTTGGTCAGATTGCTTGAAGAACTTAGTGTCAACAATCTTGATCCATCCCTTCCTCCAGAACTCAATGCACTTGGAGAAAATCCACAATCAAGGGTGACTTATGCCTTGTCAAATGCGGTGAAAGATGAATCAAAAATTGCTGAAACAATTGCTAAATCATTCGGCTGATATTCACAATGCACTCACCTATGTTGCATCTATGCTTGAGATGACTAATGAAGAATTCGCATAAGTAAGCTACGCAAATGCAATACGCCTGTTTTCTTATAAAGGCTCTAAAGTGCTTCAAGAAGGTCTATACATTTGTTTTACATGCATCTATAAGTTTTCTTTGAGACCTTTCCTGGTTCTTATTACTATCTGTGTTACATGTGTGTATAAGTTTTCTTTGAGACCTTTCTTGGCTCTTGTTACTATCAGTGTTATTAATCAAATAACACAAGGACGTAGCAGTAGGCCAGTGGTAAGCCCACTATGAATTCTGCTCTTGACATGGTTGTTATGTTAATATGCACTGTCATATTATTCAAACTCTTTCGGATCATCAACTTCAATTTTCAGGCCTATTTGTCCAATCTTATGTAGGTATGTTAGAACAAGTCATCAGAACCTGAGGTCTTTTAGGAACAAAGGATCAGTTCGAAGAATAAGAGTAGATGTAGTCTGTATTGTCATTGATAAGTATATATTCTAAGAGGCTTTCTAAATAATAGTTTGTTCTCTCATGTTCATATGAAAAATATTTTGAGACATGGAAAAAAAAATGGTCTAGCAAAGGTCCATTTTTCCCTTATCTCCTGCAAGCCATAAAAGTTGTTATCTGCTCTTCAGCATCATATTTATTTTCTTCTATAATTTTCTCTGGAGCCAGGTAGTTAGCTGGGAAAGTCTATCCAACCTAAGGAATCCATTGTATGTATTAGAGGCCTCTTTGGGATATACAAACATAAAAGCTCATCAAGGGGGCCAGAGGAGTGATTGTGTTGTGAATTATTCATGCTTTACTATGTTTGCCATAGATTAGAGAGTGTCCTGCACCATTACTAACAACAAGAAGTTGGTTTAGTTTTGCTCATATAATCAAATATAGTTGATATGAACAAATCTCATTGTCAATTTATGTTTCTTTCATTAGAGGATCATTGCATCTGATACATGCATGCTGTTTTTCCCCCTGTTCCTTTTAAGGGTTTGCAGTTTCCCTTTTTACTTACTTCTTACCTAAAATTTTGAAGCACAAGTGAAATTTTCTTACCTGTGGTCAAACATTGAAATCTATTCGAAAAGTTTTCGGAGCTTTTGAAAGATGCGTTGATCTTTCTACTTGATTTATACTATTTTCTTTCTTTAAACCTAAACACCCCTTGTTGAACTGTTAGAGGGTTTTAGGATACCTATCTTGTTGCTGTTGTAGTTAGTTTTTTCAGATAAGCAGTAAGGCTGCGGTCCTTACACCTAACACTAAGGTAGATGGAGCTATGCAGATGAGAAAATGCACATTTCATATAGATCTTTTTGATGCATTTCGTCTTGAATGTCTCTATGTAATAGCATTTCATATAGAATCCATAAAACTCACTCTTTCCTAATATCGGATGTGAATAATTGAGGCTCATTGCCCAACTGGGGAGCCCTGGTATTCTATATATACCAAAGGTTTAGTTATACAAATTACAAAAAGACCCACAGGTTATTAGGGTACTATTACTCCCCCTTAAACTGAATGGGAGAAGTAACAGATAGTTTGGATTTCACGTACAAAAACCTATCGGTAGACAAAGCCTTAGTAAATATATCTGCCAATTGCAACTGAGTAGGGACATTGCGGACCACTAAATCTCCATGTGCAACACGTTCACAAACAAAGTGGTAATCAACCTTGATATGCTTACTGTGAGCATAGAGAATATGATTTGTAGTAATGTAAGTGGCACTAATGTTGTCACAAAGCATTTGGACAGGCTTAGTGAGAACAAGACCCAACTCGGCAAGAATATAGCGGATCCAAAGGGATTTAGTGAAAGTATAGTCAACCTCATGACACTCTGCTTCAGTAGAAGACTTGGAGACAGTAGGCTATTTCTTAAAATGCCAGGAAATGAGGTTGGGTCTAAGAAAGATAACATAGCCTATAGTGGAGCGTGAACTATTAGTACACCAAGCCCATTTAGCATCAGAGTAAGCAATCACAATGTCAGTGGAGGCTGCCTTCCGTAAGAGGAGGCCATGATCAACAGTACCTATAAGATAGTGAAAAATGCGCTTCACAGTAGCAAGGCGAGTAGGGAGGAGCATGTATAAATTGAGACACTAAATGCATAGCACAAGCTATGTCTGGCCTAGTCAATGTTAAATATTGCAACGCACCTACCATACTGCGATATTAAGTAGAATTTGCTAGCAATTCTCTATTAGTAAGAGACAAGGTGGTTCTTGAAGGAAGTTGTGTGCAAACAGATGTTGCAGTATGAAGGTGAAATTTATATACCATATCAAAAATATACTTAGCCTGGGAACGAAACAGACTAATGGGAGTTCGAACAACCTAAACCCCAAGAAAGTAATGCAAATCACCCAAATCTTTCATAGGGAACTGAATAGATAGAAGATGGATAAAATGAAAGAGAAAGGGCATTGAATTGCCCGTGAAAATGATATCATCAACATATAGAAGAAGGATCAAAAGTTGTGTGCCAGACCGAAACACAAACATGGAAGGATCTATGGTGTTGGTGAGAAAACCTAAGGCTAATAGGTAATTGCTGAATTTGTGAAACCAAGCATGAGGTGCCTGTTTAAGGCCATAAATGGATTTAAGAGTCTATAAACATGGTGGCCGTAGTCAGGGTGAACAAAACCTAGCGGTTGAGTCATGTAGACTTCTTCAGTAAGGTCACTATGCAAGAATGCATTTTTAACATCAAGCTACCGTATAACCCAGCTATTAGAAATAGCTAGGAACAGAACAATGCAAATGGTGGTAGGTCAGACTACAGGACCAAACGTCTCATGAAAGTCAAATCCAGCTAGTTGATCAAACCCCCGGACAACTAACCTGGCCTTACACCCCTCAAAAGATCCATCAGATTTACATTTAACCCGATACACCCACTTACAACTGAGTAAGTTCACGTTTTCATAAGAAGGCACTAAATCCCATGCTTTATTTTGCATTAAAGCATTATATTCCTTTGTCATAATAGCCCGTCACTTTGAATCATTTAAAGCTTGTTTATATTATTTGGGTTTCACTATCTCAATAACAACACTCAAAGATAAAATTGTGTTTGGTTTAAAAACACTTAACTTGGACTATGTCTATAAAGGATGCACAATGATGATACCAGTAGGAATGAGAGTAGTGGATGGCGGATTTGGGCTAGCGGCGGAAGAGGTGGGTGCACCACTTATTGTGGCCCAATAGAAGGCTGCGAAATGGGTAAGAAGGAATTGGGCTTAGGAGAGACAAAATCCATGGACGGGAGCCCAGTGGAAGACAGTAGGATGGGGTATAAGGGAATCTGGGCAGAAGCGTGGGCTATAAGAGACAGGGAATGAGGAGCGGGTGCAACAGCAGGAGGTGGATTGGGCTACGGTCTGTGCATGGCCAAGCTAACGGGTACAAACATTGGGCTAGTGCCGAAGAACCACTAATCTAGGGAGCAAAATCCTCGGGCAAAGCTGGAGTATCACAAGTATTAGGGGGCCAATTTAAGAGGTCAAGGATTTGAGGATTTGTTAGGGTGGATGATGAACCTCTATTTTGTCCCATTTTTAGGCCCTATTTGAACCATTTTTTCCCCCGTTTTCACGTTTAATTGTGTTAAGGAAGGGTCAAATCAGCCTCCATTTGCATACTTTTTACTTATACTGCATCTTTCGATATTTTCAGGAACTTTATCGAAGAAACAGTAAGATGAACAATATTTAGTAAAAAGGAGTGCCAAGAAGGCGAGAAAAGTTGCGAAAAAGCGTCGCACGGAAGTCCCGGGGAATCGAACACACGTGGCAGAGCCGAACCACGAGGACCCGACCAAGCTGAGTCGGCAGCCAAGTGGCACGACCGTGCCACGTGGCCGGTTCCGCAAGGCCGGTCTTGGTGTTTCCCAGAACTTTGGCACGGTGGTGCCGTGCCTTGGGGCACGATCGTGCCACCCCCGTTCCGCGACGCAACTTAAATTTACCTTCGGGGTTATTTTGGGGACATGCTTAGTTTTATGTTTAATTTTCTCTCAAAACTCTCTGGAGGCGATTCTTACGTTTACTTCAAGGTTTAAGTTTTTGCACTCTTGAATCACGCTATTGGATTGAAGTTTATTCCATCGTTAATTCCTTCGATTGATTCCAGGTTTTTTCTCTCTCAATTCTCCCTCACTTGTTCTTGATTGTTTAGGTTTTGGTTATCATGATTACTGGGTTAATTGTTGAGACTATTGTGTTAAATATGATTGTAGGCTAAATCCCTCTACTTAGGTTGGGATTAACGCCGAATATGTATGGTTGAATTGTAAACCAGCCCAATCCTTGCTTCCCCCTTTGTCTAGTAATTACGAATTTTACTTTGCACGCCACATGCTTGATGGAATGCTCGAAAGAGTATTCGTCTATTTTTATCAGGGTTTAGGGGAGCATTGAGAGACGAAACCTTTACCTAGTGCGACTTAGTAGACGATTAGGGTTTTAACATGAAAATAGTTAAGGTTCTAATTGGGATTTAAAATTGTAGATCTTGTAATCCTTCAACTCTTTGTCCCATGAAAATAGGCGACTATAGTTTTAGGATTAGTCTTCGACCCTTGAGAGAGGGAGGAGATGGGCTTAATTGACAATCTATCCATTTGTGATGCATGCTTGGGAGATGTTTGGTAGGGTTAATAATTGATTCG
Source organism: Carnegiea gigantea (assembly GCA_029747015.1). NCBI lineage: Eukaryota > Viridiplantae > Streptophyta > Magnoliopsida > Caryophyllales > Cactaceae > Carnegiea > Carnegiea gigantea. Next base: position 82,053 of record JAKOGI010002527.1, read on the forward strand.
CTCGTATATTCGTGCTGTTAATTCCAACCTGAGTATTTTCTATTCTGCTGCTTATTTTACCTTTTTAGTCGCTATTGTTTCTCCTAGTTTAGTCTCCAACCCACAACTGTGACTGCCTAGCTTGAGAGGTCTAATTAGTTCTAACAGTCGAAAGCAAACTCCCTGTGGAGTCGACCCGTACTTACCGTTGCTAGCTACAACTGGCACCGTGCACTTGCGGTAATTAAAACGATAACAAGTTTTTAGCGCCGTTGCTGGGGAGCTTGCGCCTTTCGATATTAGAATCGATTTGAATACTCTAGAGTAGGTTTTTTCTTTTCTTTTGCACTTTCTTGTTTCTTCCTTCCCCATTACTGCTTGAAACTGTTTACGCCCTGGTAGCGCTTGCTTTGTATGCACAGGAGGAGTTAGAGGGGTCAAGACCTTATCCCCCTCGATCCTGAGATAGAGGCAGCCGCACGCCGACGTAGCGTAGAAACGAGAAGAAGGAAGCAAGAAGCAGCGGCGATGGCCCAGGAAGACAATAGGGTGCTGTGGGACTATGCCTTACCGCAGGCATTTGGCATCACCTCATCGATTGTTAGCTCGATGATCGAGGCTAACAATTTCGAGCTCAACCCGACGCTCATCAGTTTCGTGGAGCGTGATCAGTTCGGCGGATATCCTTCAGACAACCCTAACGCATACCTTCGTAAATTCCTTGCGAAGTGCGATACTATCAAACTCAATGGGGTGTCTGTCGATGCTATTCGACTGCGGCTTTTCCCTTTCTCATTGAGGGACAGAGCTAGCGACTGGCTGCAGAACGAGGAGCCCAACTCGTTCACCACCTGGGAGACTCTCTCCAGGCGTTCCTCAGCAAATACTTCCCACCTGGCAAGACTGCTAAGCTGAGGAAGGATATCACATCCTTTGCCCAGGATGATAGAGAGTCACTTTATGAAGCATGGGAGAGGTTCAAGGACCTCCAGCGGCAGTACCCCCACCATGGAGTTCCTGACTGGCTCCTAATCCAGACATTCTACAATAGATTGGAGCAGTCAGTGAAAATTTCAGTCGATGCTGCAGCAGGGGGAGCTCTAATGGGTAAATCGATTGATGCGGCTAAGGCGTTGTTGGAAGAGATGGCTTCCAACAATTACCACTGGGCAAGCGAGAAGACTACTCCCAAGAGAGGTGGTGGCCGACATGAGGTAGACGCTGTGACGCTTCTGGCTAGCAGGGTGGATGCCCTCGCACAGCGACTGGAGAAAGTGGCTACTCCATCAGCCACATTTACGGGACTATCGATGGGGGCTTATACTGTTTGTGAGGGTTATGGTGTACAGGGCCGCACTTTCGTTGAGTGTTACAATGCTCTTTCCAGCATTGAACACGTCAACGCCTACCACACTTACACCCTATCTCCTCAAAATAACCCCCATCCTACCACCTACAATCAGGGTTAGAAGAGTCAAACGAATCCTCTCTATAAAAACCCCAACCCCTACCCCCAGAACTCCATTCGGCCACCCGGTTTTCACATCCGAGCTCCCTACACTCCACCCCCTCCACCTCCTGAACCTACATCTTACCTGGAGAGTCTTATAGAGTGCTTCATAGCGACCTAGACCATGACCAATGAGGCTTTTAAAGAGTTAATCAACCTGCTGACCTGCAGGGTCGATTCCATGGCTGCCCATCAGAAAACGATGGACACACAGATTACCCAGATCGCTTAGCAAGTGAGCCACTTGTCCCGGCCTCAGGGGCAACTTCCAAGCTAGCCGGAGGTCAACCCCCGCCATCATGTCAATGCCATCTCCACAATTGGAGCGGGGGTAGAGGAGAGCCCAGTGATGCTTCTCCAGGAGGTAGTTCCCCGATCCTGACTCTGTAGGAACGGAGGGGCAAAAGTGGGAGAAGAACTTGAGCTCTGCTGAGGAGACTAGACCTCCACCTCCTGCTCGCACCTACCAACCCCCAGTGCCCTACCCTCAGCGACTGGCGTGGTCCAAGCCATCCCAACTTGAACCTAGATTCGCGCGTTTCTTGGAGACCTTGCGCCGAATCTATGCCGGTAGCCCCCTCCTGGAAGCTCTCAAGAATGCTCCCGCGCACTGTAAGTTTTTAAGAGAGCTCCTATCCCAGAAGGGTGACCCTGGGGACGCTTCAGTGGCCCCCATTTGCGGATCCTGCAACTCACTTCTACTGCGACGGTCCCCATCAAAACTGTAGGATCCTAGCAGTTTCTCTATCCCATGCTGCATAGGGGATATGCAGATCGAGACAGCCCTTTGTGATCTGGGCGCCAGTGTGAGCCTCATGCCGTTCTCTTTCTGTAAGAAGCTGCAACTACAAAACCTCACACCCACAAGCATGACTATTCAGCTAGCAGACTGCTCCATCAAGCAGCCTGTCGACCTTTTGGAGGATGTCCCAGTCTAGGTGGGCAAGTTACTCATCCCCTGTGATTTTGTAGTTCTTGACCTGGATGAGGACTTCCCCCCCACTCATCTTAGGCCGACCATTCCTTGCGACCGCGGGGGCGGTGATCGATGTGCAGACAGGCACCATATCCTTCACTGTATGTGGGGAGAGGGTGGATTTCAGCTTCCCTCCTCCCGCCCCACCTTCAGCGCCTGTCCTCCTTCCGCCTTCTAAGGAGCCTATCCCTATCTCCCTCTTTGATGCTGTTTCTGGGGTCGAGATGTTTAATGGAAATGGGGGACCTCCCATGCTACTTAGAGGTTCTTCTACCTTTTCTACGGTCGTCCCATCTCGTTTCGCGATCGTTTCTGCTTGTACTGGGGAGGTAGAGGATCCTACTTCATATTTATACACCTCCCCCAGGCCACCTCCCGCATCATTACCATCTACTATTTGGAGGTAAGGGTCAAGCTAAGGACCTTAAATAAGCGCTTCTTGAGAGGCAACCCAAGGCATTTATCGCTTTTCACAAAAAAAAAACAAAAAAACAAGAAAAAACAACCAAAACAAAAAAAACAAACAAAAAAGGTAAGTGTGTCTCTTTCTTCTTCTCCATCCCTCCCTCCCTTCTCCCCTTCGGCACTATGGGTTCTCCCCTCCTCTTGGTATTTTTCCTTGTCCTTTTCATTGAGGCCAATGAAAGTCTCAAGCATGGGGGGGTGAGCTTATCGCTCTTTGGATAGAATGGTGGATTTTAGGGTGTTAGTTGAATAGGCATCACTTGCATTTGCATCATATAGATAGGACCTCATATAGTTGCACTAGGTTGTTTTACCTTTTTATTCATTTAGAGCATGTACTTTAGAGCATGTACTTTAGAGCATGCACCACAAAAGAAGAAGTGATCAAGTCGGGCATTCGTAAGCTTTCCAGGTACCATCTCTCACCCTTCTCTTCATTATCCTTTATATCTTTATTGCTTTCTTAGTTAGCTTCATTACTTTGGAAAAAAAAAAAAATTCCTGTGAAAACCCCTCTTGTGATGAGATTGAAAGGGGTGATGATTGATTGATCATGTTGGGTTGTGTGTTGAGGCATGACTTGTCTTGGTGTGAGTCTTTGTGCAAATTGTGTTTGTCTTTGTCATCCGTAGTTTCTTTGTCATGTGTTGCATGCTAACTACCCTTGAGATTCATGTGGTTTGACTTGATTGACCTTAATGAATGGGATATACCTTGGAGTAAGTCACTTGACTGTGGTAGATTTACCTGTGAGATTCTTGAGCCTAATGACTATTCATTACATATAGTCTCTACTTCCTCTCATGTGTGACTCCTCCATGATGCATCTCTAGAACTTGGTCTTGTTCTCCTTGAAACTACATTTAGCAATTACATGTGTTGACATGATTGAGGCAATTTTTGTTCACGTAGCCACATTAGCCAGAAAGCCACCCGTTGTTGCATGATTACCCCTTTGGTAGCCCTTTTGTGCCTTTCCCCCTGTTGTTGTTGTTGCACCATATCAATTATACACTTGACCTGTGCATATTTCCTTCACCCTTGTTAAAGTCTAGTGGGGCGACACTTTCACAATGTAGTGGGTATATTTGGGGCATTTGATTATTCACTACGGGTATAATACTAGTGGCTCGTTTTGGGGAAAATTGCAAAATGATTTTTGTACTTCCAACCCTATCCAATGTGCATCCTTTTTGCTTCTCCAAAAAAAAAAAAAGGCAAACAAACAAAAAAAAAGGAAAAAGGGAAAAAAAAAAAAAGAGAGAAGTTGCAAATAAAAGGGGTAGCGTGGAAGCTTTTTGGAATAAGCTTGTTCGGTTCCTCTTTAGAGGTTTTTGCGAGATTTGTTGCTTGATTCGCAAGTGTGTGTGAGGTTGTAATCTTAGTGTTGATTGTGGAAGTGTTCTTGCTCCCTAGTCTTTGGCTAATAGCTCCACTTTTCCCAAATTATTCCACTTTGCACCCTTAACCTTAGCCCCATTACATCCTTATCGCAAGTCCTCTTGATTGACACATTGCATATTGCATTCCCGCGGTAGAGAGTAGAGAACGTTACCAAGCATTTGGTAGTTTGCCTAATTGGTTGGAGCATTGAGCGTGCCCTCATTACATACCTCAAACACATTGAGGGGAGTATTCCACTTTGCCCTAAAGCGAGGTCCTACCAATCTTGCTTACTCACCATTTGTTGAGGAAGGTTATGTCCTACTATATGTTTCAATATTGGGGTGTGTGGTGTGTTTCATTTGGGCAAGGTGATTCATGGATAACATTGCATACGTTCTTATTGAGACTATCATGTACACCTTGACTTGACCACCTTCAATGCATGATTAGCGTGACTCGTCGATCCTCCATTCTTTTCCTTGAAGAGGGTGTGTTTAGAGGTCCACCATCCTACCTGATCTTTCATAGCGCAGTCTTGCCTAGGGACAAGCAAGAGATAAGCATGGGGGCGTGATGAACCTCTATTTTGTCCCATTTTTAGCCCCTATTTGACCCATTTTCTCCCCCGTTTTCATGGTTAATTGTATTAAGGAAGGGTCAAATCGGCCTCCATTTGCATACTTTTTACTCATACAGTATCTTTCGATATTTTCAGGAACTTTATTGAAGAAACGGAAAGATGAACAATATTTAGCAGAAAGGAGTGCCAAGAAGGCGAGAAAAGCTGCGAAAAAGCATCGCACGGAAGTCTCGGGGAATCGAACACACGCGGCAGGGCCGAACCATGAGGACCCGATCAAGCCGAGCCAGCAGCCAAGTGGCACGGCCTGGCCGTGCCACGTGGCATGTTCCGCAAGGCCGGTCTTGGTGTTTCCCAGAACTTTGGCACGGTGGTGCCGTACCTCGGGGCACGACCGTGCCACCCCCGTTTCACGACGCAACTTAAATTTGCCTTCGGGGTTATTTTGGGGGCATGCTTAGTTTTATGTTTAATTTTCTCTCAAAACTCTCTGGAGGCGATTCTTAGGTTTACTTCAAGGTTTAAGTTTTTGCACTCTTGAATCACACTATTGGATTGAAGTTTATTCCGTCGTTAATTCCTTCGATTGATTCCAGGTTTTTTCTCTCTCAATTCTCCCTCACTTGTTCTTGATTGTTTGGGTTTTGGTTATCATGATTACTGGGTTGATTGTTGAGATTGTTGTATTAAATATGATTGTAGGCTAAATCCCTCGACTTAGGTTGGGATTAACACCGAACATGTGTGGTTGAATTGTAAACTAACCCAATCCTTACTTCCCTCTTTGTCTAGTAATTGCGAATTTTACTTTGCACGCCACATGTTCGATGGAATGCTCGAAAGAATATTCGTTTATTTTTATTAGGGTTTAGGGAAGCGTTGAGAGACGAAACCTTTACCTAGTGCGACTTAGTAGACAATTAGGGTTTTAACATGAAAATAGTTAAGGTTCTAATTGGGATTTAAAATTGTAGATTTTGTAATCCTTCGACTCTTAGTTCCATGAAAATAAGCAACTATAGTTTTAGGATTAGTCTTCGACCCTTGAGAGAGGGAGGAGATGGACTTAATTGACAATCTATCCATTCGTGATGCATGCCTGGGAGATGTTTGGTAGGGCTAGTAATTGATTCGCTAGCATATTTGTGCTGTTAATTCCAACCTGAGTATTTTCTATTCTGCTGTTTATTTCACCTTTTTAGTCGCTATTGTTTCTCCTAGTTTAGTCTCCAACCCACAACTGTGACTGCATAGCTTGAGAGGTCTAATTAGTTCTAGTAATCGAAAGCAAAGCTCCCTGTGGATTCGACCCATACTTACTGTTGCTAGCTACAACTGGCACCGTGCACTTGCGGTAATTAAAACGATAACGGTGAACCTAGGAGGAGCAAGGCTCGGGTAAGGCCGTAAGGGTAAACATGCTCATGGAACTCAACATGGCGACTAATGTAAACTTTGCCAGTGGTAGGATCTAAACATCGATAACCTTTGTAATTAGTGGTATATCCTATAAAAACACATTGTTTGGAACATGGAACCAGTTTATATGGTGTTTTAGCAGTGAGATTAGGAAATCATGCGCAACCAAACACTCTTAACAAGGAATGATCAGGTCTGCATTTGAACAAATTTTCAAAAGGAGATTTTCCTTGTAAAAGAGGTGTGCGCAATCGATTAATAATAAAAGCTCTTGTGTACACCGCATCAACCCAAAATTCAGCAGGTAAGAGAGCTTGAAACAAAAAAGCACGAGCCATGTCAAGAAGATGATGATGCTTTCGTTCAGCAACTCCATTCTGCTGAAGGGTATCTGGGTAAGACATCCTAAAAAAATATCCCACGTTCATGAAAAAATTGTTGGTAAAATTGTTGTCAAACTCCTTTCCTCCATCACTTTGAAAAATTTTAATAATAGTAGAAAATATGTTGTCTACTAACTTAGAAAAAGTTTGGAAGTGGTGAAAGGCTTTTGATTTGTTTTTTATAAGAAAAACCCATCTAAACCTAGTGCAGTCGACAATAAAAAGAAACATAATGATGATAGCCCAAGTTTGATAGAACCGGTGAGTATCAAACATCTGAATGTATCAAATAAAAAGAAGTTTCACAATGATGATCCACTAATTGAAAAGGTAAACCATGTGATTTGGCAAGTTCACATGAAACACAAATGTTGTCAAATCCAGAAGAGAAATAGATATCTTTATTGGATTTAAGAGTGTGTAAAACATGAGGGCCACAATGGCCAAGTCACCTATGCCAAGTTTCACCCTAAAGAGTGCTTCAGATGGCATGGTGGGTGAAGATAAACTCCATCCTTACTGGTACCCTGCAGCAAAACTACCCCCGGTGCTTTGTTCTTTATAAAAACTGCCCCCGGTGCTGGAAACATAACAATTATTGTCTTGACAAAGCCATTGAATTGAAAGTAGGTTATACTTTAAAGCAGGGACATGCAAAACATTTTTCAAAGTTATAGGATGGTCAGAGGAGTGTAATGTAATCATGCTAGATTTATAAGATGGAACTTTGGCACCATTACCATCTAAAACATGAACGGGCTTAGTCAAGGGAGAGGAGGTTTGAAACATACCCTCATTAGGTGTCATATGAGAGGAAGCACCAGAATTAAGATACCAGGAGACATCATTAGCCTCACCTATTTGTACGGCAACAAGGGCTTGCCGGGGATCAGATTGAGCCAGGTAGGGAAAAGAAACGAGGCATTGTGGGGCTAGATGACCTGGATTAAAGGACAACTGGCACACAACTCAAGAGGGGGGAACCCCTTGTCATAGTGAGATGAAGATTGCATAGTAAGTGTGGTAGAATGAGCAGTAATAGTAGAACATTGAAAAGTAGACATGCTATGAGAAGGCTATGCATTACCTACAGGGGCACCTTCACCACTTGTGGTAGTGTGGTTTTGCTGTTGCTGTTGATTATTACGGCCACCTTTCCCTTTTCCCCCATTATGTTTGCCTTTCCCTTTGCCCATCCAATTGCCCTTCAAATTTCCTTTGCCACGACCTCCCCCTTGCTCATTAGCACTAATAGCAGATCCATTAGAACCACAGGGAGCTGAGTTATGAGCAACTAAAGCTTGATGTGAGGCCAGAACATCATGGGATTCATGTTGATTTGGACGTTACTAAAAAATTAGTAGCTTTGCTTATAACTCATCAAAAGACACCCGTGACCCAAAATAAGTAACGGTGGTGACAAACATACCATAATCATCATCCAATCCAGTAATGGTTTGCTCAACCAATTCTTGCTCAGTTAGAGGAGTACCGATTGCAGCAAGAGAATCAACAATACGTTGAATTTCACGCAAGAGATGCTCAACTAGTTGCTAAGTCGGCTCACGTAAATTATTAAATTTCCTCTTCAATTCCATAGATCTAGCAAGAATAGCATTCAAGAAACAAGAGTACAATCAATCCCAAATTTGATATGAACAAGCAAGGTCACGAACAACAATGGTAATATCACGAGAGATAATGGCATAAAACCAAGTCTTAACAATTTGATATGTCCTTAACCAATAAAGATAATCTGGATTATAAATTCGATTTCCATTATAAGCAACAATCACAGGTTCGGGAAGTGCTGTAGCTCCATTAACAAGACCCAAAAGACCATGTGATATAAACAAAGCAACAAATTGAGTCTTCCATGATAAAAAAATCTTCTACTTTAATAAGAGCAGAAGGCACAAACTGAGCAATACTAATGTTTGTGGGTAAAGTAGAGGGACGCGTGGAATATATATTACCCAAACCAGAGGCGACAGGTTGCACGATGCTATTTAAAAAGCCGCCGAGACTCACACGCCGTAGACCCGATACTAGTTGATCAACACCCAAAGAAGGTGCAGGCCCAAAGGATTGACTTGCGCCAAAAGGTGCAGAACTGGATACCCCAATCTCATACACAGACCGGGAGGGGTATTGCGATGCAAATGGCGGCAAACTCTGTGATGGGTGGTGTCCAAGCAGCAGCAAACCCTATCCAAGGAGCACATTTTGTGATGTGTACTGCTGTCCAAGCGGAGGTAGGCCAAGCGTTATATTCACAACCGAACATGCAACAGTCGAGACCAAAGGAGGAAGATCACCCATCGCGACAGGCGCTGAACTAACTGGAACCGACAAAGGCGATTGTGCCGGGACGGAGGATTCCGGAATGGCGCTGGACATGGTGGATGAGGGCGTTGAAGGCTCAGTCAAGACAGCAGCAGTGCTGGTTAGTGTTCTTGGTGAGTCAACGAGACCAAAGGAGCTTCTTGGTGGGAATGTCATGGCAGTAGAAGCAAAAGACAGGCAACAATGGTGCAACAGCGGAAGCTAGGGTTCCGTGACGTGAAGCACAAGTCAGCTGAAGAGAGAATGAAACAGCGTAGGGTTTCGATTCCTGCTCTGAAACCATGTGAATAATTGAGGCTCATTGCCCAACTGGGGAGCTTGGCATTCTATACATACCAAAGGTTTAGTAATGCAAATAACAAAAAGGCCCTCAGTTCATTAGGGTACTGTTGGCCCGGTTTGGCTAGTTAAATCACCCTAGAGGAGGATGAATAAGATAGTAATTAAATTCACAAAATAATTGAAATAGAAATGCGGAAAAAATAAACGTGGACAAAACAAGTTGTTTATAGAGGTTCGGCCACGCCTAGTCCCCTACCCACAGGCACCCCTCGCCGATGGGATTTTAAATCTCTTTCTTTTATTAGGTCGGTCGATTACACACGATTCACTAATCGTATAACCTGCTAGTTGACCCTATAACTATAGGTGTCCCAACGTACGCGTTGCTCCTTAACCGTACTTGGGTAGTCGGCCCTCCGACTAATCAACCCAACCCAATACAAAGAAAGATAACAATACAAACTTTATAAGGTGGAGGTAAATAAACACAATAAATATGCCAATCTAAGCTCAATGAATGCCAACAGTATATGTGTTTGAATATGCCAATGAGTGCTTTTTCTTAATCCTTTTCTGCTGCAAATTCAGCCTCTTTTTATAGCCAAAGTCTTGAGCTAGCCGTTGCAGTTGTTATGGAAAGTCACAATTCAAGCCCTTGAACCAGCTTATTCAAGCCCTTGAAATTTGCTAAGTTCGCAGATCATGCTCAACGTCTCTGGATTTTCTTCAACGGCTAATTCCATAATTTGGCAAGCTTCTAGAAGATAAGTTGCCTTATATGCTTCTTGAAATATTCCACAATTATTTGCACAAAACTTGCTCATTTGACTTCATCTCAATCTTATATTTTTGGCAACAAAATAGATTTAACCAATTACAATAATAATAATAATATCACCTTGAGATATCACCTTGAGATAAAATTAAATTTAAAACAATATTAATCTCTAAGCTTTCTTTTTGTCTTTCATCAAAACAAACATATCATATTAAGGGATAAAGAGAAAGTCAACAATCTCCCCTTTTCTGATAAAAGACAAAACTAATGCATGAATTTATCAACTAGCCAAGTTAGCTTACCATAATCTTTCTCCCCCTTTTTGTATTTCATCAAAAAGGTGG
>JAKOGI010002527.1:97500-103107 GCA_029747015.1 Carnegiea gigantea
CCTTCTTCCTTCTTTAGCCACCCACACACGCTGATCTACACAACCATGGCATGAAACCGCGAAAAACCGTCAAGTTTGGAAGCGCGTGTACCCACGCGCCACCATCTCAATGGCGCGTCGGTCGCGTGGGTTGCTTCAACTGACTCGGTTTCGGCCGATCTACATGGTGCTGGCATTAGTTCTTGTCGGGATGGCGTGGATCGAAGGCTGTGGGCATCAGTGCGGGTGGCCGGCTTCACACCATCTGGGTGTTTTTTTTGTTTTGGTGTCTCACAATCGGCGGCAGTGGTTGCCATGAAAGCCGGGACCATGAAGTTGAGTGAGGAGGAAGAAGAAGGAGCTCAGTGCTCCAGTACTATGCTCCCATGGCGTCGAGAGGAGAAACAGAGGAGAGAGAGAAAGAGGATAGAGGACGAGACTTAAGGTTGAAAAGCAAATGAGTGAGGCAAGTCACTCTTTAATACTAAATACATATTTTGGGCCATCTTGCTGTGTCTTATTTTTGGCAAAGCCAGCTATGGGCCGTTTATGCGCCATGGACCGGTTTTCTTTTGAGCCAGAAATAAGAACGGCCCAAAAGAGAAAGAGGAGGCCCGATTTGGTGGGCCCTTTTTTTGGCCCAAATTTTGTTTTTTGGACCATTTTTCTTTTTGGGCCGGTTTGCTTCTTGCCGCATTTCAATGATATGGGTCAGGCTATTTTCAACTGCTTTGGGCCGAATTATTTTTCAACCATTGTTGTTTAATTATTAGTCATAACATGACTTTTAATTGAATTATAATGATATTCAAGTTGATAAAGTTTCATGCAGTTAATCATTTCACTGAATTAAGGTTTTGAATTAGTTTTAATCCTGAATGTATGATTTCGTTATAAAAACATTAATATGTTTAATGTCATATATAAATTCGTTTTATATATGTATCAACTTGACATTTTCTTGACCAAGTAACTTGTTATTAATCCATTGGGTTGACGTTATATGAATTTGTTTTATATATAAAATTAGTGCGTATGACATAAATTTGTTTTACTCGAACTCAATAAATATCTATGTGATATAAAGATCCCCTTGGTCGGTAAATGAATATGTTTCATAGGTTATATTATATAAATATGTTTTATATAATATCCCATCACATGAATATGTTTCATGATTTAATAATTTTATGCAGAAACATGGGCAATTATAAATCAGTTAATTGTACTATCATCGTTGTAGTTAACAAAATGATTCATTAAGTTTTACATGAACAAGTTTCATGCTATTATTTGGATATATAGGATATTTGATTGCTTTATGAATCTGTTTCATGAAATTTAAATTTGCAATATTATATGAATACGTTTTATATAATTTGCGAGCTTTACTATGAATTCCTTTCATCTAAACTTTAATGTTATATGGATCTATTCTATATATAATTAATTGTGATTAATATTTGGATATATTTCATGTTACAAATTGTGTTGCATTCGATTACATGGATATGTTTCATGTCAATCACCAATTACTAGTATTATATAAATGTGTTTTATATATATGAACTACACGAGTTGTAGTAAATTTGTTAATTATTTTAGCATTTTTTTCTTGCCCAAATTAAAGCATGTAGATTCGTTTCATATTACCTGCTAATTATGTAATTTAGCGATATTTTATAAATTGGTTTCATGAAATTCGAATTCGTAATATTATAAATGTGTTTTATAAATTACGAATAACATTTGAATAAGTTTCATGTTATATATAATTATATAAATGTGTTTTATATAATGCTATTTGGGCATTTTATGAAATTCTTTTGTAACGTGTTATTATTCAAATATGTTTCGCAATATAGATTCATTTTATTATATAAATGTGTTTTATATAATAATTTGAATTTTATGTTTGGTATGTCATTGATAGAATTCTAAATGACATATTAGTAGTCATAAATAATGAGATAACTTCATGTAAATTTCGTTTACATTAAGTTGGATATCTTTGTGATATATCTGAAATGTTAATTTGTTTAACCATAATGTTCTTCATAAATTTTGTTTTATGGAAAATTGTGATAAATAAGTTATAAAAACTTCTAATTCATGCTTGTATGAGATGATTATGAGCTAAGTAAAATTTTCGATCATACGACATGGATGATGGAGTTTTTGATAATTTATTTATTTGAAAATATGCCTAATGTCCACTTTACAAAATATATACTTTTAGATATGGCAATTAAAATATAGTTGGTAATTTGTTTACCAATAAAGAACTTAATAGCACTTACTATGATATATAATGTCGGAAGATTCAGTTTCTTCTGCATGAATGAGGAATGTTAGGACACTCATTAGGTTTTAGGTCTCATAGGATGGCAAAGATGGTACTGTCAGTGAACAGTATCTAGAAAACTTAAAAGCATACCAAAAGTGGTTCGAGAATAGATCGATCAAGATGTTATACTTTGTTGTATTGCGTCAATGTCGATCTAGTGGGGGAATTAAAAGTCACCCCATTGTTGAGTATGCGTGGGATTAGCTTAGTATCTGGTTCGTCCGGATCCATTCTCTCAAAAGGTTCTGGACCTAAGATTGGTATTGCGAAAAGGAAAAAGGCTAAGGAAATAAAGAGAAGCATATAGCACATGTGAGTGCTATGATTGTGGACATCAGGAATCTTATACTTAGGATTGTCCTAAGTTGATTAAGGTACCTCCTTCCATACCCACTCCTGGATAATGTGTGCACTCCCAAGCATTTGTTGCTGACTGAGATCCTTAGTGGATCGCAGATATGGGAGCAACCAAGCGCATAGTTCAGGAACGAGTTAATCCTTGTGAACTTTCACCACAACACAGTGGGTTCACAAATTGTCATTTTGGGTAACGATAATAGAAAAGATGTCCTTGAATTGAGGACAAATTATTCGAGGCTCCTTGAAGGGACTACGTTGTTTCTTCCCGATGCTCTCTATGCACCTGAGGTGCGATGTTTCCTTATGTCTTCTATCCCGAAGGTTAGTTTTCTTTAATTTTCATCTAGATGTCTTAGACGTCATATGGCATGGTGATTTGTTTGGCCATGTCACATTAAAAGGTGTTTTCAATGGACGAAATAGAACATCTTCCATCCTTGTCCTATTTTCGATCATGCTCGACTTGACCATGAGGGTCAAGATAGAGTTAATAGACTAGCTAAAGATGGCCTTGTAAGACCAACTCACTAGGCATAAGGTGCAATATGTGAGTTATGCCTAGCTAGTAAAGCAATAGGAAATCTTTTTTGTAAGATTTTGAGTCCATCAAATCCCTTAGCGTTCATTCACTTTAGACATATGCGGGTCCATGAATATGAAAGCATGTCATGGAGCTACATATATCATGATACAGTTATATGTATCTACTATCTCACCGTTATTAAGTACTTGATGTGTTCATATACTTTATAGCGGTAGTAGAACTCAATTGGGACGGAAAAAAAAATTAACACTCTTCGAACCTATCGAGATCATGAATATTTTCTTCGTGAAACAAAATCTCGTAGTATCGATTTTCTTAAGGATAAGTTCCATAGCATTTGGTGAAATTTAAAAGGACCTCAATTTGTATGCATGACAACAACACCTTCAACCATCTCTCGGTGAAGGGGAGGATTTGAATTCTCACTAAGTTACCGAGGATGGTACATATTTCTTACTTGGTAAGAATGATGAAGGTTTGCCTGTCAAAGAGAATGAGATTCGTCCTCAATCTCCAATTATTGAGGAGAGTTATTCCTGAACATGTAATTAGTCCTCATGTTCAGGATCCCACCTCCAATGGATAGTGGGAGTAATCTTCTCTTCATAATCAGGGTTCCATACCTCTTAGAGAAAGGAGGAGAAACTCTTGGTCCCATACCTTTTAGAGAAAGGGGGAGGGATTTCTCACCTAGCCAGACAAATAATGAAGGTCGCAGGATCCCAAGGACTAAGCATGAAAGAATTCCTCGATGATTTTTTAAATCGAAAAAGAAATGTTCTTATGCACTCCATCGGGAGATTAGGGATCTACCTCTTATCAAGAGGCGGTTGGCTCACTAAATCACAAAAAGTGACTGGATGTCATAAGGGATGAGATGGACTCACTGGCAAGGTTTGAGAACTTGTTGAAACTCCACTCCGATGTAAGTCTTCAGATGGATAGTTGAATTGATAAGTTCAGGCCTAGATACTCCTAGCCCTGATTTCCCATTCGGATTTTGAGTTGTTCGAAATGGAGTGAAGATTGTTTTTCTCAAATGGTGATTTTGAGAACGAGATTTATATGGACTAACCCATTGATTTTGTATCAAAGGGATAAGAGGACAATGTGTGTCGTCTTAAAAGGTCCATATGTGATCTTAAGTAATCTCCCAGTTCTTGGTACTCTAGATTCCATAAAGCCATTTTGGCTTAAATAGTTTCAGAAGACCATTGCATATGTCGAAAGATCAACATGGGGATTACGTTCCTCACGTTGATGATATACTATTGACTAGGAACAATTTAGGGATGATTAAAGCTACTAAAAGATAGTCATCCCTTGTCTTTGAGACAAAGGACACGGGTGAAACTAAGTATGTCCTAGGAGTGGAAATAATCCAAAACTGTCCCAAGAAGCATACATCAAAATGTCTTAGAACGATTTTGGGTTTATAATTCCTAATCCATAGATACTCCAGTTGACAAGGGTTCAACCTTGAGTCTTGCTCAATATTCTAAAACAGATGACAAAATAGAGATAATGAACAATGCCCTTAACTCTAGTATCATAGTAAGCTTAATGAAAGCCATGTTATGTACATGACCTGATATTGCTTTGCGAATAATTTGATAAGTCATTATCAAAGTAACCCAAGACTTCCTGATTGACAAGTCATCAAGAGAATCAAATGCTACCTTCGTGGTATTGATAACTCAACATTTTGCTATCAAGGAGCAGGCCTCAAGTTGAGAGGATGCTCAAATTTTGATCGGGGTGGTGACTCAGATGAGTCTAAGTTAAACTCAGGACATGTCTTCACCCTGAGTGGAAGAGCCATGTCATGGTGCAGCAAAGAAGCACAGCAGCATAACAATGTCAGCTATGGAGGTAGATTGTGTATCTTGTACCATAGAGACAAAAAGTATTGCCATTGGGTATATATATATATATATATATATATATATATATATATATATATATATATATATATATATATATATATATATATAATATAATATATATATATATTATAATATATAGTATATATCTATATATATATATAGACTAACAAGGTGATTATGTTCCCTTAACTAAACCCATTCCTAGTGATGTGTCTAAAACTCATTGGTTGAGTCTTGGATTTCATAAAGTTTGGTATCTAGATATGTTCTGTTACGTGATGGACATGTTTCTTTTATAGGCAAGATGCTCATTGTTGTACGTTAGGCATATTGAAATGTCACAGGCTTCTGATTAGCCTAGTCACACAAGCAATCACCCTGACGCTTGAGTAGTGGGTAGGATGAGACTGAATCATATTAGCACTAGGTATGCAATATTGATTAGTCACACTGGAAGTGTGTGAGTGGAATGAATATAGTTGCCTTAGTAA
>JAKOGI010002528.1:2500-25000 GCA_029747015.1 Carnegiea gigantea
GTGTTTCTCGGGTGGTGGCGTGACCCCGCGATGGTGGTGATAGCCAAGGAGTGAGAAACTTGTGAGTAGTGGTTGTGGGTTGGTGGTGGGGCAAACTCCATTTTCAGGGTTAGAAAAAGGAGGTCATGTGTGGGTTAGAAAGACAAAGATCAAGTGTGTCTTAAATTTGACTGAGCCCCACGCTTTTGGTTCAGGCCTTGTTCTGGGTGCTTGCTTAATTGCTTCAATTACTTTATTTGTCTGTTATCATCATAATGATAAGTTAGTCCTTAGCAATATGCCTAATAAATTTTTTTCATTCTATTATACAAACGTGTGTGTATGTGTGTGTGTGTGTGTGTGTCTATCTAGCATGTAATTGAGTAATTTTACCTTCTATGAATTTGTTTACTAAAATTTAAATTTGTAATGTCACATGAATTTGTATTATCATTTCATGACACATAAAATCTACAACATTATGTCTATGTTTTATAATTTACAAGTGTTATTTTAATGTGTTTTGTTTTATAAAACATATTATATGAATGTGTTTCATGCAACATGATATTTATTTTGTGAACATGTTTCATGAACATATGAATGAGTTTTATAATTAAGCTCCTTATATAGGGTATGTAATTATTTTATGAATTTGTTTCACGAAATTTAAATTTGTAATATGAATACGTTTTATACAATTTGCGAATTTTACTTTGAACTCTTTTCATTAAAATTTTAATATTGTATAAATTTGTTTTATATAATTAATTGCGATTAAAGTTTGGATATATTTCATGCTACAAATCATGTTGCATTCTGATTACGTGAATATGTTTCGTGTCAATCACTAATTAGTAGCGTTATATAAATATGTTTTATATATATACGGACTACATGAGTTGTAGTAAATTTGTTAATTGTTTTAGCACTTTTTCCTTGCTCAAATTGACGAATATGAATTTGTATCATGTTTTCTACTAATTATGTAATTTAGCAGTATTTTATGAATTCGTTTCATAAAATCTAAATTCATAAAATTATGAATATTTTTTATGATTTCTGAGCAGCATTTGAATAAGTTTCATATTGTCTATAATTATATAAATATGTTTTATATAATATTCCTTAGGCTTTAATGAATTTCTTTTGTAACATGTTATGGTTCAAATATGTTTCGCAACATAGATTCATTTTATTACATAAATACATTTTATATAATAATCTAAATTTTATGGTTGATATGTCATTGATAGAGTTTTAAATGACATATTAGTAGTTATATAAATTTGTTTTATGTGATGATATAACTTCATGTAAATTTGGTTTACATGATAAAGTTGAAAATCTTTTTGCTATTTATGAGATGTTAATTAGTTTAACCATAATGTTCTCCATAAATTTTGTTTTATGGAAAAATATCATAATTAAATTATAAGAACTTCTGATTCATGTTTGTATGTGATGTTATGAGCACAGCGAAATTTTCGATCATGCAACATGAATGATGGAGTTTTTGATAATTTAATGATTTGAAAATATGTCTAATGTCCATCTTTTAAAATATATGCTTCTAGGTATGGAAATTAAAATATGGTTGGTGATTTGTTTACCAATGAAAAGCTTGATAGTGGCTACTATGACACAAAGTGTCAGAAGATTCAGTTTCTTCTGAATGAGCGTGAAGTTTTAGAACACTCGTCAGGTTCTAGATCTCCTAGAATGGCAAAGATGGCATTGCTAGTGAGCAGTATCGAGAAAACTTAAAGGCATACCAAAAATGGTTTACGAATGGATCGATCAACATGCTATACTTGTCGTATTACATCAATGACGATCTAGTGAGGGAATTGAAAGTTATCTCACTGTTGAGTACACGTGGGATTAGCTTAGCATCAGGTTCTTCCAGATTCATTTCCTCTTAAAGTTTCGAACCTAAGGTTGGTATTGCAAAAGCAAAAAGGGCTAAGAGCAGTGAAGAGACGCATATAGCACGTGTAAAGTGCTATAAATGTGAAAATAAGGGGCCCTATGCTCGGGATTGTCTTAAGTCGATTGAGGTACCTTCTTTCACATTTTCTCTCGGATAATATGTGTGCTCCCAAGCATCGGTTGCCAATTATGATCCTTAGTGGATTGTATAAACTGGAGTAACCAAACACATAGTTCAGGATCAAGTTAATTTTGTGAACTTTCATCACTACCCAGTGGATTCACAAATTGTCGTTTTAGGTAACAACAATGAAGAAGATGCCATTGAATTAAGGACATATCATCTGAAACTCCGTGAAGGACTACGTCTCTTCTTCACGTGCTCTCTGTGCACCTGGCGTACAATGGTCCCTTGTGTCTTTCGTTTATGAGATTAGTTTTCTCTTTAATTTTTGTCTAGATGTCTTAGATATCGTATACAATGACAATTTGTTTGGCTATGCCACATTGAAAGGTGTTTTCAATGTTTTGGATGAAACAAGACATCTTCCATCTTTGCCTCATTTTTGACTTTATTTTAGGCATGCTCAACTTGACTATAAGGGTCAATGTAGAGTTAACAAACTAGCTAAAATGGCCTTTTTAAGACCAATTCACTAAACTTAAATTGCAAGATGTGAGTTATGTGCAGCCAGTAAAGCAATATGAAATCTTTTTGTAAGGTTTCGAGGGCATCAAATCCCTTAGTATTCATTCACTCCAGACATCTGTAGGCCCATGAATGTAAAAGCATATCATGGAGATATATATTATTCATTATGTACCTGTTATCTTACTGCTATTACTCACTTGATGTATTCATATACGTTAAAGCGATAGTAGGACTCAATTTAAACGAAATATTAAAACTCTTCAACCAATCGAGATCGTGAATATCTTCTTAATGAAATGAATTACCGCAATATCGATTTTCTTGAGGATAAGTTCCCATGTATTTGGTGAGATTTAGAAAGGATCTCAAATTGTATGGGTTACAACAAGACCTTCAACCATCTCTCGGTGAAGGAGAGGATTTGAATTCTAACTCAGTCACCGAGGATGGTACACCTTCCTTATTTGATAGGAATGGTGAAGGTTTGTCGGTTAAGAAGAATGAGATTCACCCTCAATCTCTAAATTATAAGGAGAGTCTTCTTGAGAATGAGTTTTATCCTCAATCTCCTATTCCTGAATATGCAGTTAGTCTACACGTTCAGGATCCCACTTCTAATGGATAGTGGGAGTATTTCCCTCTGTACTCAGGGTCCCATACCTCTTAGGGAAAGGGGGAGGGATTCCTGGTCCCATACCTCTTAGAGAAAGGGGGAGGAATTTTTTTTACCTAGACAGACAAATAATGAAAGTCCCAGGATCCAAAGGAGTGGGCATGGAAGAGGATGTTTTCCTATGCACTTCTTTGGCAGTTGAGGAACCTACCTCTTATCAAGAGGTGATTGATTTACCAAATCACAAAGAGTGGATGGACGCTATAAGGAATGAGATGGACTCAATGGCAAGAAAAAGATTGTAGAACTCGTTGATCCTCCGTCCTGACGTAAGTCTGTCGAAAACACATGAGTTTTCAAGATAAAACGTCAGGCAGATGGTTTGATCGATAAGTTCAGACCTGGCTACTCCTAACCTTGTTGCCTATTTGGACATTGAGATGTTCGAAATAGACATAAAGACTGCTTTCTTCAATGATAATCTTAAATAAGAAATTTATATGGACTAACCTATTAGTTTTGTATTAAAGGGATAAGAGGACAAGGTGTGTTATCTTAAAGGGTCCATATATGATCTTAAGTAATCTTCCATATCCTGGTACTTTAAATTCCATAAAGCCATAACTGAGTTTGGCTTATCTATGGTTTTAGAAGACCATCATGTGTATGTTAAAAACTCAACATGGGGGATTATGTTTCTTACCCTGTACGTTAATGATATGCTACTAGCTGGTTACAACTTGGATATGATCGAAACTACTAAAAGTAACTATCCTATATCTTTGAGATAAAGGACATCGGTGAAGCTAAGTATGTCCTAGGAGTGGAAATAATCCAAAGCCATCCTAAAAAGCATGCATCAAAATGTCTTGGAATGATTTTGGATTTATAATTTCGAACTCGTAGATACTCCATTTGAGAAGGGTCTAACCTTGAGTCTTGTTCAAATACATAAAACAGACCATGAAATTGACAATGTCCCTTACGCTAATGTCATAGGAAGCTAAATGTAAGCCATGTTATGTACAGAGCTTGACATTTGCCATGCGGTTGGTTTGATAAGTTGTTGTTAAGGTAACCCACGACTTGCTGTTTGGCAAGCCATCAAGAGAGTCAAGCGCTATCTTCGTGGCACAGCTGACTTAGTCTTATGCTATCACTAGGAGACCTCAAGTTGAGAGGATACTCAAATGTCAATTGAGGTGGTGACTCGGATGAGTCTAGGTTAAACCTCAAGACATGCCTTTGCCCTGGTTGGGAGAGCTATGTCATGGTGCAGTAAGAAGCAAAAACCATACATCAATGTTAACTATGGAGGCAAATTGTGTATCTTGTTACCATAGAGCCAAAAAGCACTGCCATTAACTAACAAGGTGATTATGTTCCCTTGACTACACCTACTCCTAGTGATGCGTTCAAAGCTTATTTGTTGAGTCTAGGAATTCATAAGGTCTAGTGCTTGGATGTGTCTTCTTTTGTAATGGACACATTTCTTTTGTAACTGAGTAAAGTGCTCATGCTGAGTAAAGCGCTTATGATTCATTGTTACATGTTAGGCATATTGAAATGTCACAGGCTTCTAATTGGCCTAGTCATACAAGCAATTGCCCTGACGCTTGAGTAACAGGCAAGATGAGACTGAATCATATTGGCACTAGGTGTGTAATATTAATTACTCACACTGAAAGTGTATGAGTAAAATGAATATAGTCGCCTTAGTGAGTCTAAGATGAGAATCGAGGGAGTCAAGTGTGAAATAAGGTTTCATATTAAAGCCTTATAGTTGAAGCTTGAGTGTTAAGAGTAACATTAGGTCTGTTGATCTAATTGCTCAGGTTGGTTCTTTGGGTAAAAGCCAAACTTATGATTCGTATAGCATAGAAAAGTGACACGCCCAGTTTAGTAGGAGCTATGCCATGACACACATCTTATATTGTGTGTGCTTATAAGACGACCCATACATAGAGTGACAATTGACTTTCTTATCTCTTGTCATTGTGTGACTCTATGGAAGATGATCCTTCGACTTAAAGCGATGATATGAAGTCGAAGTTTGATGATGCTACCTTAATGTGTTTCTTAAGAGCCATGATATATACGGTTCAGCGAGAACACGTTAGGAAACAAGTCAAGCTGAGCTGGAATTTCATGAGTGTTTAAGGAAAAATCTATTCATCATCACCGTATTAGCCTAAGTGATTATATTAAGTATATAATCATATGATATATCATATGGCATAAAGGGACCATGTATGCCACTGGTGATCTTGAGGGTGATTTGGGGTATCGTATTTCGTAGAAAGTGTTATGTTAGTTAGATGGTGACTTAATATAACACTATTAGTTACTTTGATCGCACGCCCCATTCCCAGTATGAGGAGTGAAGAGATCAGTTGGGAAAGAAAAGTGTAACTTATGGTTTATGTGACTTAGGGGGAGTTGTTGACCGAGTGTAACAGTCATATTATTATGCTATTAATTGAGTAGTTACAAATGATTAATTACATATTAATCATGCCTCTTAAATTCATAATAACTACTCGTTGTTACTTACAACTATGTGCTGCTATTTATAAGGGGTTTAGTGGCTTAATTCTGCATCAGTGGCAGAAACCTAAACATTAGCCCTAATTCTCTTCCCTCCTCTCACGCTAGCCTCCCCATCATTTGAGCTCGGGTTTGGAGCGTGACAACTATGGTGACTCTTGTAGCCACTGTCAGTTCTAATTCTACAACTCGTGGGAGATTCACGAGCAACAAGATTTATGCTTTCGCATTACTAAAGTATGTCCTCATTTTCCAGCAATAGGCAAACTAATACACTTTACCATGGCCAGGTCAGACGTCATTTATACAGTTCAACTTACTAATCAAGTTCATGAAATCCTACCACTGAACACATGAAGGCTACTCTTAATGTGGTGAGATACGTGAAATCTACCTGTGGCGAGGGTATCTTGAAGGCATGGCACTTATCTTCAAAGTGCCATGTTTAGCAACTCAGCTTGCAACATTTTGGAATTCTAACTAGCAAGCTGTCCAATCTCAAGGAAGTCCACAACTGGCTATTGCATCTCACTGGAAGATTGATTAGTGTCATGGAAGTGTAAGAAAGAACATGTTGTTGCTAGATCTTCAGATGAAGTTGCATGAAAATCTATGGCAGTCACATGTGAAAATCATTTGGATTTTGTAGATCTTCAAAGATCTTGCCAATTAGCTTGAAATGTCACACTAAGCAGCACTTCTTATTGTTTCAAATCCTGTATTAAACGAGCACACAAACTTCATAAAACTCGATTGCCAGTTTGTCAGATACCAATTGAGGGTTGGTGTCGTTGATACAAGTTATGTTTCCAATAAGTAGCAACTTGTACACTTGTTCTCCGAGACTGCCCCAATTAAGAAACATCATAAACTTCTTACCAAACTAGGTTTTTCCAATTGCCTTCTACCTCCAAGCTTTTTTTGTTGGGGGGGGGGGGTGTTAAGTAGTAAACGGTGCTATTACAAAGTTCATTACTATCTATACTGAGATGGCGTGGGTAGTTATAGTACCAAGGCCACCTTGGCAGAGTTTGTTATTTCTTTCCCTTACGTTCCGTAGCTGCATAAATAAGGCGGTAAAATACTTGCGGGCTGAGACAATCTATTGAGGAGAGTCTCTCATTTCCTCTCTCTAAAATCTTCTTCGGTTTCTTGTGCTCATCAAGGTAGCTAAATCAACAGCCAACCAATCATGCTATCAACGGTTTGCACAAACTATTATTGTTTTTTTAAAAAACCATTGTAGTCCACAAACGACAAATTATACATGTAACTATTACAAGTAAATAAATTATTGCAACAATTTAGTTGCTTGAGCAGTTGACTCACTCTCACTGGATGTATACCAGATCCAACTAGAGGAAGTAGCATATCCAAGCATCGAAGTGCCATGGAAAAAGAGAACAAATACATCAGCCACAAAACGAAATAAGCATGAATCTCATTTCATGGCCGATGCGGATACTTTGAGAAATTGGGTCGCCTTTGTTGATTATATGCTTTCTGTCCTTCGTTACCTTCTTCAGTTCCGTAAAATAGGAGAGTGGCATCTCCTCCAAGTTGCTGCTTCCATTCAAACAACATGATCACATTTTCGAGGTAAATAACACAGATCCATAATCAAGAAAGTTCCGCCAAACTGAAGCAATTAAAAGCCAAGGCACCTGGAGTCCAGCATGGCCATCATCAACTGCATTAAGAGCTGATTTAAGGACTCGGATTGCAGTGGGGCTGTTTCTCAAGACCTCACGACACCATTTTATCGTCTCTTGCTCCAAGTTATCCACCTACACATCGGAGAAACTACTTGAACGGGCATTATTGCGTAAATTTTAGCAGTCAAGTACCACAACAGATAAAATGTATATCACACTATCACGTCAAAATATTCTAACCTGAGGAATCCATGTAATAAGCACTAATGAACTCACCGGTACAACTGTATTCACAAGACCCATCCTTTCTGCTTCTGTAGCTGTGTAGAACCTGGTGAGAAACCACATTTCACGTGCCTTTTTGGGTCCAATCTGCTTGCCCGCAATACCAAAAGCAAAATCATAATACATGTTGGTCAGTCTGATTTTACACAAACACCTTGAACAATGCTTAATCAACAAGTTTCCAGGCTAACCAAGCGGGACATGATGGAACTTCCATAGCCAGCATCAAAGCTGCCAACCTGCCATTTGCACCATCATCATATGTATGTTATAGGCATGCTAAATTGAATTGAATAGAGCATACTAGAGAGAGACACAACTAGCTATGCCACTGGAAGTCTTAATTTACCTCAAGTATCCATATTGAGTTCTTGACATTTGCATATAGATCTGGACCTTGCATTTTTATACCGAATGCACAATATCCAGAAAGTAGCCAAACGAACACAAAGCCCATGCATTATTACTTGAAACTCAAACTTGGGTGTAGAAAAGTCTGACTTACATCAGCTATTAAGCACAAACGGATCTACCATCCATAACCCTACTATTACTCTCCTAGAAATCACCCCCCCCCAATGAAAGAGAACTCACTGCATCTGCAAGTTTCATATGAAAACAGAGGCAGGGAAATTTATGGAAGGCTGGCATTGTGTTAGACTAATCCTATTATTCATCATTAAGTATGTATTAGGAAAGTGAAGTAGCAAATATGAAAAGAGCCAAACAGGTGGGAAGACTGTTTAACATCATTGAGAGAAAAAAATCATGAATGAAAGTAGCATTCTTAGCCATGACAACAGGATTATTGATGCTAACTCCTAAGCCTAGACAATTACAAAGACAAGGAGTGGAAGACAACCAACCTTGGGACCTGTCTGACCAAAAATCGCATTATCAGCAGCAATAGTTAGATCGCAGACCATGTGCAACACATGCCCTCCTCCAACAGCATAACCAGCAACCTGAGGTTAAATATACCACATCATTGATATCTGGCTAAGCAATATGAATCTTAACAATTAACATGTCATGATGAACAGCAGTGATGATATGCATACCATTGCTATCACTGGTTTTGGAAGCCTTCGTATTTGCACCTACATACAGAGAAAGGCTAAAAAAGTGTAGGATGCAATCCGCATTACAAAAGAACAATTGAAAGGATTGCAAGAATGACTATATTACTTTGATTGCACTAATTTTTTTTAACATTTTTAAAGCCTGTGATTCACTTCCAGCATGATCGTTTCTAAAAACATGACATGGCACACCCCAACAATGGTGGTTAGCAAAAACTAGCATCACTGAATTTCGAAGACATCTTCCTCCTTTTCCCCACAATAATGTTCCAGACACCCTCTTGATTTATGAAAATCTACTTCTAATACCTTGAGCCCATCATTTTCTGCCCTACAAACTGGCAGCAAATCAACTGTCTTTCTTTGTGGAACATACCATACGTGTAGCACGTGCTCAACAATGTTTCTTCCCATTTCTCAAAGCCCCTCCCCCCACCCCCCACAAGGGTGGATTTTCAGTTGCATTCAAAAAAAAAAAAACAGAAAAAAAACCTGCAGATCTAAAACATTAAGACGTCCAATATCTCCAGGGTCAGCATAGCCATCATTGCTTCTTAATGATTGATCACCACCACTGCAAAATGCTTTGGTGCCCTGCAACAGCAAATTTCATGAGAATTTTCGTTTTCCATCATATGGCATCGCTCCCACGCCCACTCTAACTGTACTGTCACTCGATCATATTAGCTACTAAATAGTCTAAATGTCTCTGATACTTGTAATCACCTTAATCTTAGTTTCAAAGAAACAACCCATTATACTGTCACATGATCATGTTATCTAAATACCACCAATACTGGCAATCACCTTAATTTCGATTTCAAAGAAACAACACCCCATTGAATTTTGAAAATACAGGCCATGATCAGTATCAATCAACTAAGGCGTTCAACACTTGAAACTCCAGGCAGAAATTGATGGGAAGTAATTAAAAATATAGAGTGGACGGTCCAGAAGTATGGGAAAAAGGGGCAAAACAAAGTGCAACAAACATCTAAGCACCTTATAAGTTCAAATTCATCAAACAAACTCACACAATCACTAAAACATGAAGTCAATTAACTCAAGCTACCTTCCCTGTGAGAATGACAACACCAATTGAACTTTCGTCCCTTGCATCTTCAAATGCCCGCATCAGCTCCTTTACTGTACGTGGCCTAAAAGCATTCC
Organism: Carnegiea gigantea; assembly: GCA_029747015.1. Taxonomy (NCBI): domain Eukaryota; kingdom Viridiplantae; phylum Streptophyta; class Magnoliopsida; order Caryophyllales; family Cactaceae; genus Carnegiea; species Carnegiea gigantea. The sequence continues at coordinate 12,416 of JAKOGI010002528.1, forward strand.
TTTTCTCCGGTCGGTTAATTGTAATCTGTTGAGCATTCAAATATTCAAAAACAGCATGAAATTATACTTAAGCCCACATATCAAATCCAAAATTCACAACATACTTCCACCATGCCCGCCATTCATAGGGTTGTTTGTTTCAGCTCTTTCAAGGGACGGTTAGCAGTTGAGAGCAGCTGTGAGTGGTTGACAACGGTTGTGATTAGCAGTTAGTAGTGAGAAGTAGTTACAAGCAATTGTGAGCAGTCAGGAGCAATTGGTGAACAGTTGAATTAGCGTTTCTAAAATAGTATGAACAGTTGCGAGCGGTTGGAAAGACTTGGGAGCGGGAGAGAGCCGGTGCAAGTGGTTAAGCACAATTATGAGCTGTAGAGCGGTTGAAAGCAGTTGAAAGTAGCTGAAAGCAATTTTAGTTGGGCAAATGCTGAAACCAACAGGCCCAAAAACAACATGAGGCATGCCTTTATTATATTATATGCAAATGGAAGCAGGCGTTGATGAAATTGAAAGCAGTATGCTTTTTAATGAACAATGGTCCATCGGCACAGGTAAATCATGATATAAGATCCCAAAATTCAGTAGCGTTAGCGGAAAATACGGACCTTAGCAATGGCTTCCCCGACGGCCTTTTCATAGATAATGTCAGTGAAATCTTTACAGGAATCATCGGAAACAGCCCGCCAAACAACCGGTTCAGAGGACACTTGCCCATGAACCTGGTGGTAGCTATCGTTCGGTGAATTGGCGAATTCGATAGAGACTTGAAGTGGGTTTGAGCTGGGGTAAGGAGGAGAGAGATGATTGGCGACATTGGATAGTCTTCTCTTAACAGCCTCCATCTCTCGGTCCTCAATTCTAGCCATTTTTGAGCTCGGCTTCAATGATCAGATTGAGGAAGTTAACTCAGGGATTTGGAGTTCGGGTACTGTACTGGAATGGAGACAATGCAAAGCGTTTAGAGTTAGTGGGTAGACAAGATGAGAGATGACGGACATTGTCGCCTTGTAGTGGTGAGCCGGGGGGGGGGGGGGGGCGGCAATGCGATGATCGGATAAGAATCATGATCGTAACTCTCAAGGATAGAGCTGAGGATGGTGATTTGGCAAGAAGCGACCATAAACCATTTTCTGCTTCTTTCTGAAACTTAGATCACCCTAGAAAAAGTAAATAGGGTGATTGTAAAAACTTAAAATTAAAATCAAATGTAAATGTAAAAATTAAATAAAGATAATATGCGATGATATTTTAACGAGGTTGAACCTTAATCAGGGTTAGGTCCCCTTCTAGAGTTATTCAACTTTAGGATTCAACACTCTACTTCTCTTATTAAGATGAACTCTCATAGTCTCTTAGAGTTACCTTACTCTAGAGATTCCAAGTACTTAAAACAACCTTTTGATTTAAGTATGAGGGAGTTGTGACATCACACCAACTCATAAGTTCACTCCATAATAAAGAATTCCTCAACACGCTTACAACTTTTGATCACAAAATAATGCTCAGTATGATAGTTTAAAGTATGCGCTCCATGCTATTTTTCGTACACTGCTTCTATACTTTTTCTTCCTCTGTTTTGCTGCTATTTATAAGCTTCAGTGGACATGCACCAAAAAAGGAAGTTCTGCCCAGTGTATGCTGAAACTGTATTTCAGGCTCTTGATTTCTGGTCAATAGTTTTTCTTTTGATTCTCTTGCCCTCCTTACCACGATTTGGATTGATATGATGCTACACAATATCTTCTTAAAATATTGCAAGAATACATTCTAGAATCAAGGGATAATGTTGCCTAATTGGACTCAAATCATATCATATCTAATTGGGAAAAAAGTCGATTCATCCTAATAGACTCTTACAAGTCCAACTTACAGACCAGGCCCATACATGGAATAGTGGGCCCAAAAAGTATCACCCTAGGGGTTCCCTTGAGCCCATACTTGGACTCATGGGCCCGAAGACGCGACCCTAGAGGCCCTCTTTGGGCCCTTCCACTCCGAGACCAGCGGCCCATGTGGGCTGGCAGGTGAGATTGTTGTTCTACCATTTTCTGAGAGGACTATAAATAGTTACATGTCTTTCTCAGAAAAGGGGTTGGCAGATTCATCCACTGAACTCTCATTATACTCTCTCTCTCTTGACCTTTGGACGTGAACCCAGGACTAACTTGACCGTCGGAGATGCGTTTCCTGATCTATAACCCGGGGTTGCCCTTTTTGCAGGGGGGTTCGTTCCAAGAAGAGGGCGTCGAAGTGTTGAACGCTAACTGTCAGATAAATCCCCTCCTTTGTCCCACGTCATTAGTAACAGTACCCTAAAAGATTTCATCCGAAATCAATATCATTTCATCATGGCAAATATCATGGGTGAGGATAAAATCATGGTGGATTGCTTAATTTGAATACTTAAAATTTGAATTTCAAATTTTGAATCAGCTGATTGACTTTCCAATTAATCAAGATCACGCATATATTTTCCCTAAAGCATCCGCACATTTCCTTGGTATAAATGGGTTGCTTAGGTTTTGCATTCGATCTTCCAACCTCTCAATTTTACATCCAAGTCATTAGTTAATTTGGTGTTTCATCAAAACCTTCTTAGCTACTAAGGGAGTCGACAATCTCTCCCTTTTTGATGAAAGATAAAATTAACTTTAGTGGCTTATTTAGATATATCATGCCGAGTTCATCATATAGAGCAAAAGAAAAAAACAGAGGTATTTAATTTGTCAGAACATAGCTTAATAAACATGCATGATCTAGATATTAAAAAAGTATGCAATCTAAGCATTTTATCTATTGCTAAGCATTGAGGTAGACATACTTAGTCAGATAACATAGTTTAGCAAAATAAGCAACTAACATTGGACCCTAAGCAACTAACAAGATAAACAGCCAACTTTGAAACCTAAGCAACTAATAGTATAAGTGGTAATCCATACTTTCTCCCCCTTTTTCATCAAAAAGGGGGGAAGTGATGACAAAAAGATGTTTGAGCATACCAATAGGATTAGAAAACTGATTGATGCCAGAAATTACTAAGAGTAAGCAGAGGGAAGATTAAGACTTGGTCTTGGAGGCTTTCGCAGTAGAGAGGAGTTGTGCAGCATATGCGGAGCTATGGGCTTGTTCGATGGCAGAGAGTCGGACGACTTTGAGCGTGCACTGTCAAGTTGGGCTTCCCATATTGATGAGATCACCGAGCTTGTGATGGACCTCAGAGATATGAGTGATGAGCAGGGTTTGGATAGGGTTCAGACGATTGTCAATGGCGGCTTGATTACGTGCAATCCCATCTAGCACATCCGTGTGCCGAACCATAATATATTCAAGTTTGTCGACGGTCTCCTAAAGCTTATAGACTTGCTCATCAAGTGTCAAGATATGCTCAACAAGGGAGGGAGGAGGAGTGGATTGGGCAGAGTTGAGTCGAGGTTTGACATGTTAGCTATATTTTTTGGATACCCATGCAAGTTCTTCGGGGGTCATGTCCTCGACAAACTTCCAAGTACTGGTGGCGGTTTTGAAGAACTGAATATGTTTCAAGGTGGCAGGAGCAATTATGGGGACAGGTTTAGTCTCTTTGATTTCGTGATCAAAACACACTCCAAAGTGATTAAACACCACAGTAAGGAGATTAGCATACGGTAGTGGTGCAGGATACCTAATTGAGCTAACCTTGGACATGGATCCAAGAATATAGTGGGCAAGGGTGATGAGTTTACCAGTCATGAGGAGGTAGATAAGTGCAAGGGCTTTTGTGTTGACACTATCAGTAGAATTGGGCTTGGGCAGAATGGTGCGAACCAGAACATAGTAGAGTAGACGGGGGTCTTGTTTGAGGATGAGATAGGAGAGACAAGTAGGGTGAGCTTGACTATGGGGTTGAGCGAACTCAGTCAAGCATCGGTTTTGAGCTTCAGTCTGAGATAAACGAGGTGGGGAAACAGTAGGGAGGTGAAGGATGTTGTTCAGGTCAGACTCAATGAGGGTGAATTTTGTGTGCTTCACCTGACATTCAAGGGAGATGACAGGGCTATATTTTATTGTTCGAAGTTGGCATAAAACATACAAATAAGTTGGGGGTAGTACTCGGCACCTAAGTCTAGTAACTTTCCACAATTGCTCCTCAAGAAATACTCAATAAAACCAAAATTTTCAGCCATAAGGGACTCAATGTCTACTCTCTCAGAAGCATGGATGGGTCGATTTACAAATCAGGTCATAAATTTCTCTCTAGCAAGCTGGAATGGAACCAGGCTAGGGGGATTACCTCAGTGTTTGTGGGAGTGGGCCGTGATGAGGTGGCAGAGGGAGGTTGCGGTGTGACTGACGGCATCCTGGCGGCGACGGATATTAGGGTGTCACCCGTGGAGAAGGAGAGGTCGGTGGCGGCTGGCCAGGGCGGTGAAGTCAGGCGAGTTTGTTTGGAGGTGGTGGTGGAGTCGGAGATCATCTAAGGGGCGTCTGGTGGCGAGCGAGCAGCGGAGTAGAAGACCAGCCGGATGGAAATCCGGGCGCTACGGCGGAGGGAAGTAGACCGAGGGGCGGTTTTGTGGAGTTTGGAGGTGGAGGGTGTCATTTTTTGGGGAGAGGTGGTAGCCTTGAGGCCTTTAGTTCTGGATGCCATGGTTGGAGCAAAGAGCTTCAAGAATGGTGGAAGGGGAAGAGTATGGGTTCAAGGTGATTTTATATGGGGAAATTAGAGCTTTGAAGATGCGAGTTAGAGAGTGGATCGAGACCCTTGCTTGAATTTGGAAGGGAAGAAGATGGAGGAGGTTGAATTTTAGAAGGTGGAGTGGCTACTTGGCTGCATTTTTCGAAGGAAGGAGAGAGAAAGTGGGTGGAGAAAGGGAAAGTAAGAGAGAGAAGAGGAAGGAGGGTAGATGAGGTGCCTTAATTGGTGTCCCTATTGCCGAGAGGAGTGCAAAAAAAATATGTTTGCCAATCATTGCAAGATATCAATATAGGATTTTTGGCAAAAATCAGACGTGAGAATAGTGCGGAATCAGTTTTTCAAGGAAAGTGAAATCTTGTTGGTGTATGATAGACGGAAAGTTATGTAGGAACTTTAATCTATCAGTTGTGCTCAATTTATGTGTACTAGATTCATTCCAAGGCACTAAAATTGAATTCTCAAGCCGTAGTAATTTAAACCTAGGTCATTACGCATACCTTATGAAATAGTGGATTATTTTGTTGTTAGCTTGAATTTCATCACCCTTGACCGAAGTGAGAATGGTGATTCTTGAAATTCACTTCACAAACTAAGTTAGTCATAGGAGAGGGCTTCCTCTTAATTTATGCATCAATGTTTAACATTCTGAGTTCGTGTCGGATAAAATTAAAACATCATTTATTCAAGGGCTTAGTGAAAATACCAATTAGTTGATAATCCATAGGCGCAAATGTGAGGGTAACAGGACCTTTTTCAACATGATCTCGAATAAAATGGTGACGTACCTCAATATGTTTGGTACGGGAATGCTGAACCGAATTTTTTGTGACATCGATAGCACTTTTATTGTCGTATTTTATTGAGACTTCTTTGAGATTGATCCCAAGATCCAGTAATTGCTGTATTATCTACAGTAGTGCGCACAACAGGCACTGGCAGCGATGTATTCTGCTTTTGTTGTTGAGTGGGCTACAGAATTTTATTTCTTAGAGTGCCAAGAAACTAAGCATGGTCTAAAAAACTGACAAGTTCCTTACGTGCTTTTTCTATTGACTTTATAACCTGTATAATCTGCATCACTGTATTCCACTAAAGAAAAATCTCCCCCTCGAGGATACCATAGTCCTAAATTTTTTATCCCAACTAGATATCTAAACATTCATTTTACACACGTTAGATGGGATTCTTTAGGGGGGGCCTGAAATCTAGTACATAGGCATACACTAAACATGATGTCAGGTCGACCAGCGGTAAGATAAAGCAGTGACCCAATCATGCCTCGATAGACCTTCTCACTTATAGGTTTCCTTCTTTTTCAAGATCTAACTTTTCGTTGTAGCCATAGGCGTCTTATCATATTTAGCTTGATCCATTTTGTACCTTTTTAGCAGCTCGTTTACATATTTGCTTTGGTTAATGAATATGCCATCTTTACATTGCTTAATTTGAAGGCCTAAGAAGAAGGTTAATTCTCCTATCATGCTCATCTCAAATTCTTTTCTCATAAGGTTGGAAAATTGTTCACAAAGGGAGTTGTTTCTAGCACCAAAAAGTATATCATCTACATAAGTTTGAATAATTATGAAGTCATGACCTTTGGTTTTAGTGAATAGGGTTTTGTCAATAAGTCCCCTTTTAAAATCATGTTCTAAAAGAAACTTGCTCAATCTCTCATACCAAGCCCTGGGGGCTTGTTTTAGACCATAAAAAGTCTTTTGAAGTTTATAAACATGATTCGAAAAGTCTGGGTTTTCAAAGCTGGGGGGTTGTTCTACATAGACTTCTTCTTGTAGGTATCCATTTAAGAAGGCACATTTTACATCCATTTGATAAAGTTTTATATTCATATTTGATGTAAATTCTAATAGTATTCTTATTGCCTGTAGTCATGCAACAGGGGCAAAGGTTTCGTCAAAATCAATACCTTCTTCTTGATTGTATCCTTTAGACACTAATATTGCTTTATTCCTTATAACATTTTCGGTTTCGTCCAATTTATTTCTAAATATCCATTTAGTTCCCATAACTGGATGGTCACTTGATCGAGTTGTAACTCTTCATACTTGATTTCTTTTGAATTGATTTAATTCATCTTGCATAGCATTTATCCAATTTGTGTCACTAAGTGCTTTTAGATGACTCTTTGGTTCTATGAGTGATACAAAAGCGAAGAATGCACACAAATTATGCAGAGATGAGTGGGTTCTTATACCTGTGGATATATCTATCGATAGATTATCCATTAGATGGGATGATTTATAGTTGAAGTGTTCCTGGGTTACCTCTTGCTGTGATGTATTAGGTGGGGAATTTTCTTCATTTGTGGGCTCCTCTTCTTCCTGAGGTGAGGAGTCTTCTTATAGTTCTTATGGCTGCTCATTAGTAGGATTTGCTTCTTTTGCTTCTTCTTCTTCATTGTCACCATACTTATTTAAATGCAGATTCTGGGCTATAGAATCACTTAACACACTGTCATCAGATTCATAAAAAATCACATGAATACTTTCCTCAATAGTTTTGGTGCATTTGTTATAAATTATATATGTCTTACTATGCATAGAGTATCCTACAAATATTCCTTCATCACTTCTAGCATCAAATTTTCCTAGATTATTTTTTCCATTATTATGAGCAAAGCATTTGCATCTAAAAGGCCTAAAATATGAGTTGTTGGGGCATTTGCCCTTAAATAATTCATAAGGTGTTCTTTTTAGGATTGGTCAAATTAAACATCGATTTAGAACATAATTGGCAGTATTTACTGCTTCGGCCTAAAAGTCTTGAGAGACATTACTTTCACACATCATTGTGCAGGCCATATCTTTTAATGTGTGGTTTTTTCTCTCAACTACACTGTTCTGTTGAGGTGTATGTGGTACTGAAAAATTGTACGCAATTCTGTGATTATTACAAAATTCTGTAAATTCTTTTTGATCAAACTCTCTACCGTGATCACTTCTTATAAATACGATTGGTGAGTTTTTATAAACTTGTTATTGTTTACAGAGTTTTGAGAATTCTTTAAAAGCCTCATTCTTTTCTTTCAAAAAGGAAACCCATGTGAAGCGAGAGTAATCATCTATAATCACAAGAATATACTTACTGTGTCCTAAACTTTGTATAGGTATTGGTCCACATAAGTCCATATGAAGTAGTTCTAATGGTCTAGATGTGCTAATATTATTTTTTGACTAAAAAGAGTTACGTACTTGTTTTCCTTTAGCACAAGCATCATATATGTGATCATATTCAAAATTACATGAAAGAAGTCCTCGTGTTAATTCCTTTCTAGCTAATTTCTTAATTGTATGCATGCTTGCATGACTCAGTCTTCAATGCCATAGCCACTTATCCTCATAATGTGAGGCTCTAAAACATGAAAAATTATGTGAGGGGATATTATCAATGTCTATAGTATAAACATTATCTATTCCAGGTCCCTAAAGAGTGATTTTCTCATATTTCTCATCTTTAACAATGCAATGAGTTGAATCAAAGGTTATAAGGTTTCCTTTATCACATAATTGAGATATGCTCAATAAGTCAAATTTTAATGCACCAACTAGATAGACATTATCAATGGAATTAGAGGATCTTTACTTATTTTTCCAACGCCAATTGTTTTACCTATGCTTTTGTCGCTACAGGTGACACTTCCATGTCCTTTCTTTTTGATCTTTGTAAACAAGGAAGCATTATTGCTCATGTGCCTTGAACATCCACTATCGAGGTACCACAAGTCTTGTCTGGATTTTAAGCACACTTGCAAAACAGAAAATCAATCCTTCCTTCTACTTTTGGCGTTAAATCTAGATTCGAAACCATAAGCTACTACATTAGGAGGTCTTGTTCCTTTAGGAATCCATATTTGAATGATCTTTGAAGAGGGTTTTATAAGTGGGCATGAATGAGCATATGACCATCTTTTGAATAATAATTGTGTGTTTTGTCATTCTTTTCAGTAATGTGGGTTTTATAAAGAAACTCTTATAGTTTTTCTTTTTGTTGAAGTGATCATATCAAATTCCTTCTTTATTAAAGGATGCTCTTTGAGTGCTAACCAGTCTATCTAAATTTGTTTGTCCCTGAGCAAATTTAAGAATTGTTTTGTGATTCGCATCACACTTGTTTAATAGTCCCATATTTTTGGTTTCTAGGTCTTTAACTTTTTCATGAAGGTCACTATTTAACTTTTCAAGGCCTACATTTTTCTGACTTAGTTCTCATACCTTTTTCTTATGGTCTTTGTACTTAGATATTTTTGTTCTACCTTAGCAAAAGCTAATTGAGGCATCAATTAGTTCATCTTTAGAGCATTCATATAGTGCTGATATATCTACCTCATTAGTACTTTTGTATTCAGATTGTTCATCATCTGGTACCTCCTTAGCCATAAGGCAGGTATTGATAGTGTGTTCTTCATCGCTTTCGCTATCACTTGCTTTGCTATCGCTCCAGGTGACGATCATTGCTCTCTTATTCTCTTTCTTCTTGAACCTTCAACAAATGTCCTGGCATACCACATCCATAACAAGAGCTGACATTAGTGTTATCTTTATTGAAAAACTTACTTTTGGGGAATTTCTCATTTCTTTTTAAAGTGGATCCTTTTTAGTTAAATCCTCGTTGATTAAATTTTTTTCTTTACTCCCATTTTATTAAGGCTTTGAACGATCAATGAGAATGCTTCTTCATCATTGTCATTGGTTTCTTGCTCCTCGAAGGTGGAATCATCTTGTGCGACTTTTAGAGCTATTCCCTTCTTTGAGCTTTTCCCTTCCTCTTGTTTAAGATGAATCTCATGTGTTAAGAGCTTTCCCAGAAGATCGTCCAATTCTAACTTCTTGAGATCTTGAGCTTCTTCAATTGTTGTAACTTTCGGTCCCCATTTGTTCTTAGGGAGGCATCGAAGAATCTTTCTCACCATTTCTTCATTTGTATAATTCTTGCCAATCGATTTTAGGTTATTTGTAATGTTAGTGAATCGAGTAAACATATCTTTTATCGATTCGTCTAACTGTATTTTGAATAGTTTATATTGATGTATGAACATATTCATTTTGGTTTCACGGGCTTGTCCCTTATAAGTAACAATAAGTTTGTTTTAGATCTGCTAAGCTGTATCACATGCAGAAATACAATTATATTCATTAACATCTAAACCACAATAAAGAATATGCTTAGCTCTTGAATTCTTGGTGAGTTTTTCCCAATCAGCACTCGTGTATTAATCTTTTGGTTTGTCAATGAATTCTCCCTTGTCATTTTTAATCTTAGAAATAGAGTAAGATCCATTGTTCACAATTTTTCACAATTCCATATCAGTAAATTTAATAAAAATTTGCATGACATTTTTCCAATAAGAAAAGTTTGTTCCTTTAAATAAAGGGGGTCTAATAGTAGGGCATCCTTCAATATTGACATCTCCAGAAAAGGCCATGATCGTCACCTACTCGACTGTTAGGTCAAAGAGTGTGGGACTGGCTCTGATACCGATTGAAGACTCAGATCACCCTAGAGGGAGGTGATTAGGGTGATTGTAAAAACTTAAAATCAAAATCAAATGTAAAAGCGGAAATTAAATAGAGATGATGCGCAATGATATTTTAACGAGATTGGGCCTCAATTAGGGTTAGGTCTCCACCTAGAATTATCAACTCTAGGATTCAATACTCTACTTCTCTTATTAAAATGAACTCTCATAATCTCTTGGAGCTACCTCACCCTAGAGATCCCAAGTACTTAAATCAACCTCCTGATTTAAGCATGGGGGAGTTGTGACCTCACACCAACTCCTAAGTTCACTCCTTAATAAAGAATTCCTCAATACACTCACAACTTTTAATCACAAAATAATGCTCAGTACAATAATTTAAAGTATGTGCTCAATGCTATTTTTTGTACACTGCTTCTGTACTTTTTCTTCCTCAATTTGGCTACTATTTATAAGCTTTAGTGGACCTGCACCAAGAAAGGAAGTTCTGCCCAGTGTATGCTGAAACTGTATTTTAGGCCCTTGATTTCTGGTCAGCAGTTTCTATTTTGATTCTCTTTCCTTCCTTGCCACCATTTGGGTTGATATGATGTTGCGTAATATCTTCTCAAAATATTGCAGGAATATATTCTAGAATCAAGGGATAATGTTGCCTAATTTGACTCAAATCATATCATATCATTTTATCATGGGAAGTATCATGGGTGGGGATAAAATCATGGCAGATTGCTTAATTTGAATATTCAAAATTTGAATTTTAAATTTTGAATCAGCTGATTGATTTTCCAATTAATCAAGATCACGCATATATTTTCCCTTAAGCATCCACGCATTTCCTTGGTATAAATGGGTTGCTTAGATTTTGAACAAAATGACCCTAAAATGATGTAATTTATAGGCACTTATCAGTTATCTCTACCACTATCAACACCTTTAACGGAAGATGGTTGACGGCAGAACCACAATTAAGTAGGATCCCTTTATCCTTCTATCTTCGATTATATCGATGACATATAAAGCCTTGTTGTGATTCGCCGACCCTAACTGGAGGTCCTCATTAATGAACGTTATGGAAGCCATGCATGCAGCACAGCGGTTTAAAGGGAAGGACAACAGCTCATCCAACTCAATAGGGTCGACTTGATCCTTATAGTCATTAGGGTCCATTAATGCCTGAACAAGTGCCCTTCTTAGCTCTTTTGACATTTATAAAGCATCGTATGCATTTAAGCGTGCCGAAATTCACTTGAGATGAGAAATGACATTATAATGGACCCTTTGGTTTATGAGATCCTTGGCAAACTTGAAAGGTGACCGGGATGGGAAGATCCTTCTTAGGCTCCTTAGTTGACTATCTATTCTCAGTGGTGCCTTTGCTATTTGAGCTTAAGGGAATTACTCCCTCTTCACCTTTTTCTTTAGCATTCGCTGATATTAGTTGTCTTTCTAGTGTTGTTTCTTTCTGCTTCTTTTTTCCCACTAATTCTAGCAGTTGGAGTTTACGACCAGATCAAAGAGTTATTTGATCCACTTCTTCAGTGGTGTTCGCAGGATTGGTGTTTACTTCTTCCCACTCATTAGCCCATGAAACCATGCAACATTAAACCGCTTCATCCTCCGAGGCATTATCATAATAAGAGGAATCATTGCCAAAGAAACTCTTTTATGGATGTAATCACGAAAAGTGAAAGGGATCTTAATCGGTAGTACGTACTTCTCTTTTGAAGTTATTTCAGGCTTCCTTTTGGCCTTCGACTTCGTCATTTTGCTTTTCTTATTTTTCTTTCATGGCAATTTCCATCCTCGCATTTTGATTCCTAATGAATGAGAAGCTCGAGCCACTCCTTGTTGAAATGGCCTTCTGCGGAAGTGGTTTGCCACTCAAAGCCGCCATCATCATCTTCTGATATTGCCCATGCCTCTAGACTTGGGTTTAGATAAAAATCATACAAGGTTGGCACTCCTGGTGAAGAAGGAGGCATATCTGGATAGGTAACACACAATTTTCACATCATAATCAACAATGAATTTGATAGCGACTACATGCGAAGGTAATGACACCGTTGGAATCCCTTCATTAATTTCTGAGGATGATGTGTGAGAGTCATCCATTTGTTCAACTGTTAAGGTTGCATTTGATGAATCAGTAGGACCTTTGGGTGGAGCTCCTTATATCTCGATTTCTCCCTCCTGATTATATCTTCGATTATGTCTTTGAAGACATAACAATTCTTTATGGGACGGCTAATGATTCTATGCTATAGGCAGTACTTAGTATTATTTGTCTTGTTGACTTCGGCAAGACGGTTTAGCTGCGAAAGGCTAGTGGTTTTTGCAGCCATAAGCTTATTAAATATCCCTTGAACATCATTATCATCAAAGGGATACTTTTTCTCCTTCCTTTCTTAGAAGGTGAGTC
>JAKOGI010002528.1:30000-103106 GCA_029747015.1 Carnegiea gigantea
CTGATTTTAGCGCAACCGAGTGGTAGTAGAATGGTCTGAGTCGGGGTGGTATTTAAGAAAAGGAAAAGGGAAAAAGGGAGCCGTGTAAGGGAAGGCAAGGAGGGGAATGGGGGAAACCCTAGTGTTTTAAATTTTCCCTCTCCTTTCCTCTCCTCACTCTCCCTCACACCTCTCCCTCTCTCTCTCACTCGGCCTCTCTCTCTCATCGCCCTCTCTCTCACTCACTCTCTCTTTCTCTCTCTCCCCCTCTCACCGTAGCTGCCGCCCTAGTCGCCGCGCTGCTGCCCTCCCTCTCTCTTCCACTCTCTCACTTTGGTTCAGTAAGTGTGAAACCTCTTGCGATTCTAGCGAGTAGATTATTGGTTAATTGAATTTCTTAATTAAAAAACTCCGTATATCGATCCTTAAATTTGATTTCTTTTACTCGCTATCATAGAAATCCCGGAGTGGAGCACCTCGTTGGTGGAACGACACAATCTAAAATTCTTTCCGTCATTTACGAATCATTTCGAGGTAAAGACTCACTCTTTCTCTATAGTTTGGGTTGTTTGATAATTATGAATAGTGGAATTTCGGGTGAAGGTGTCGTATGCATGTTGGGGAAGGGATTCAAATCGAAATTAGTTGAAAACAAGCCTACGGATTATAGTACAAACACTGTTCTGTACACCCAGAACTGCGGCTGACTTTGCGAATTTACTGGTAATTGTCGGGATCTTCGAAAATTATGAAAAACTTTGGGAAGGTAGATATATGTGTGCTGTGAATGGAAAATTTTGAATTTCATAAATCAAGGTTACAACGAGAAAGTTATGACTGAGTTATCGAGACTGCGCAAAACTATCTGTAACTAGAATAGTTTAGAAAATTGTTGATATTCGAACCAGTTAGACTTGAATTCTATCAAAGGTTCATACAAGCAAAGTCATAGCTCATGATTTGGCCTTTCCAGATTGGATTTAATCATAAAATTTCAATTTTAGCAGTGAGAGTTACGGCCCTGGGAAGATGGGGGAAAAAAATATCAAAATAAACTGGGTAGTGAGGGGTTGTGTGGAGTTTTAATGTTTATAACTTCCCAAAAAATTTATTTCATGGCTGGATTTGGTTGTTGGGTGTAAGAAGAAGCTTAGGAAAATCATTTAGGTCTAATGGGATTATAGAGAGTCAGGCTACGAGTTGGCACTAATGCAACACTATTGTGGGTAATTGTGTTTAGGTCAAACTAGCATTTCGACCTCAAGCTTAGATAGCGTACTCTGGCAGGTAACAATCAAGCTCTAACTCTCCCCTGAATATCCCTTGAAAAATGTGACCTGTGAGTATACTTGAAAGGCATTTTGAATGTGTTTTGTATTGATGTTCAGGGGATGTTCCCGGGTAAATGTGTAATGAGATTTTACTATGATTTATATTGAAATTTTTGTTCAACCAGTGATTGCATGAGTTTATTGAAATGATCTCGCTCCGATAATAATGGTGAAATATTTTTAGATCAGGATAGGCCGGGTTAGGCTATATGCTGGTTAAAGATTAGCGTTAACTGTGAATGTATAAGTTATTAGATGAATGGGTAAGATTGAGGACTTATACTCCTATGTTGTTGAAGGCCCTTAGCCTTCCCCGAAAAAACGTGCACGCATGTGATCGGCCACGTGCTACCTTGTGGACGGACGTGGGCCATTTCAGCGGTAACTGTCTAAATTGACGGTAGGTTAGTTTATGGTTAAGCGGCCGAGTTAAACCCAAGCACAGGCCATGAGACCCAGTGGGGTCGCTCGCCCTTGGAACCTGAAATTGATTTTAGTGGGACTTGGATTACTATATGTTCAGGTTGAGAATGCATAAATAATTAAAATTGCTCGTGTTTATCGCCCATCCCTAAAATGGTTTGAAATGAATTTGTGTTCATGTTTTGACTATTAGAGTTGTTTGCTATTGAGTTTATCTCATTTTTTCCAAATGTTTTGTTTCCAGGTGAAGTGTATGAGCATGGGGATAGGAACCCAAATTAGCACGAGGCCCGTTATTTGTTATTTAGTTGAATTGATTCAGTTTCCGATTAGACTTGTTTTAAAGATTGTGTTTCAGTTTGGACTTTGTTATATTGTTGTCAAAACTCGAACTAATGTAATGATTTGAGAATATATTTGCATTAATGTCTTGGCTGATACTCAGCCTAGTATTTCCAAGGAGATACGGCGGTAACACCCTACTTAGGTTTTTCCGCTGCCACATAGGTTAATATTAGTATATAAAAAGGGATTAGAAAATTGGGGTGTTACAAAGTTGTATCAAAGCTCAAGTTAACTTACCTAATGGCTCACCTAAAAATATTGTAATCAGGATTAAAAATTAAAAACCTAGACCTAAGGACCACTCAATGCATGGTGTAGGATGGAAAAAAGGGGCATGTCTGCATATGCTTGCCTGTTTGTAAACATGTGTCTGATTTGGATTTGTTAACATACAAAATAAATGGAACTCGTTATTGTGGTTGTATGGGTCATCGTTGCCGTTATCGGAGGATGGAAAAGAGGCTCGGGGTTAGTTTGACTAGCCACCTAGAACAGGCTAAGACTTTTATTCATGGGAGATTAGAGGAGATACTGAATGACTGTTTCAGGTTTGAGAGCAATCAGACCTTATTCTTTCTCCTAAACCTCTTGGGTGACCCGATTTGGTGTTACAGGGTTAGCGAGCTTCACCCTAAAACTAGACTGTTCAGTTTTTTCAATAGGTCTTACTTGTGTGACTGGGAGCCTATGGGAATAAACCTATTAGGGCTAGTGGACCATCTCATAGATGTGAGCCCCTATGATAAACCTTTCACCCCTGGTACTAAGATGAGACTCCACCATCACCAGCAGAGGAGGATACTGCAGAGGAAGAGTCTGTAGGGGAAAACGAGCTTATGGATAGGGAGGAGGAACAAGGATAGGAACCTATTGAGGAGGGAAACCCTAGTGAGGAACCCTTAGAAGGGAATGACCCCAAGGAAGACCTCATGGAAGAGGAAGACCTAGAAGAAGACCCTGAGGAAGGACCCTTAGATGAGGATGATCCCGAGGAGGACCCCATAGAGGAGGAAGACCCTAAAGAGGAACCTGAGGAAGAGCCCTTAAAAGAGGAGGACCCTGAAGAAGAGCAACTAGTAGAGGAGGACCTGGGAGAAGACCCAGTTGATAAAGAACAAGAGCCTGAGGTCACCCGCTAGTAGCAAGGAAGGTGTGGTAGAATGTGTCGTGATACCTACCCAAGAGATGCCTCTCGCCAGTAGATGCTAGAAGTTGTTAGAAGTTTTGTTTTTAAAGGTTGTACTGTTTATTTTATCTTCCTTTCTTTTGCTAGCAAGTATGGACTAAGAAGTTTTATCAAGTACTTACGTAATGAAGAGTATTGGTGTGGAACAATTATCATTTCAAATCTATGCATTTGAACCTTATTAAGTTACATGGATGCAACTATTTCTTATGATTGGCTGAGAATTATGAATTACGTTATATATGTGAATGTTGTTATTAATGAGATGTGTATGGGACATGTGAAAAAGAGACTGGGCCACGTAAGCGTGACAAATGAATGTGACTGTGAACAAAATTGTATGTTTATTGTCATGATAAAGTAGCGTAAGATGTTTTACTAAGCTATAGTAGCACGTGTGTCGCGAACTATTATGAGAGTAACTAAACTCGACTTCTTTCCCAAGCAGGATGTCGGGGAATAATGGTGAATCTAAGACCGGGGCCTACCCCACTTCAAGGCTCTACGTGAACCCGAACATCCCTATAGCCAGTCTGAGGGACCGACTGGAAGCCCTCAGCCCCAGAAATGGGAATGGGTCCTGTAGTCAGGTGGATGAAACCAATCCACCTATGGGAGCAGCACAAGGGAAATAACTGCAGTGATAGAACAAGTACCTATAGAAACTGATGGAGGCCAAAGAGAAGAAGATTAAGAAGGACAACTCCTATATGTTTAAGAGATTCGCTAGTCACAACCCACCGATCTACGATGACGCCCCCAACCCCAAGGCATTCGAGGATTAGATTCGGGGTATAGAGAAGCTGTTCGATGCCATCCGATGCCATGAGGAGTGGAAGGTAAGATTTGTAGTATTCTATCTTAAGGACAAAGCCGACCTATGGTGGGCGACTGTATGAGAGAGGCATTATGAGTCAGGGTTCGACAGGAACAGGTTTAAGGAGCTGATCAAGGACCACTTTTATCCCTTGTCCCTTTAGAAAGCGAAGGAGAATGAATTCATGCAACTACAGCAAGGATGGATAAGCGTGTTGGAGTATGCCTTAAAATTCATAGAACTCTCCCGCTTCGCCCTAGCCTTTGTAGGTGGTGAGAAGCTGAAGATGAATCATTTCGAGCCTGGGCTCAATCCAAACTTTAAGGAGAGGATGTCCATGTGTCAGTACACTTCCTACATGGACCTATACGACATCGCGGTGAACGTGGTAAGGGCAATGAAGGAAAAGGACGACTATTAGCATGGAACCAAGAGAAAGGGAGATCAGTGAGAAAATTTCCACCCTAAAGGTCTGTATAAGAGGTCTCTTGAGAACCCCTATCATAACAACAACGTGCGTAGAGGCCAATAACCCAACAATCGGTCTAGGGTGACCTGGAACGCTAATGCCAAGCCGGAACATTACGCCTGGGAATGCCGCTCTGTTAAGAGGTGCTACCACTGTGGGAGTCCTAAACATCGGATACGAGATTGTCCACATTTCCCACCTCCTATCGGTCAGGGTTATGGAGGATAGCAGCCCCAGCAGCAGTAACCAGAATAAGGGTAGACAGGCAGCTTACCCGAATCATCAAGCCTGAGTACCCCAGCAGAACCAGGCTAGACCCCCTTCAGCCACCGTGAAACACCAGGGGCAAGATTTACATTATGCACAAAGAGGAAGTAGAGGATGCTCCAAACGTGGTGACTAGTACATTCTCTATCTAAGCTCAACCGATAGATGTTTTCTTTGATTCTGGTGCTACACACTCCTTTATTTCTATCAAGTTAGTTGAGACACTAGGGTTAGTTCCAACCCATAGACCCCCTCTACTGTCTATGACTCTCCCTAATGGGAAGACTGTAAAATGCGATGAACTGCATGAGGACTATCCCATTTGGATGTATGAACACGAGTTTCTAGCAGACCTATATAAGTTTGAGTTGACTAATTTCAGTGTCATTCTGGGGATGGATTGGTTAGTGAAGTATCAGACTCAAATAAACTATCCAAAATAAAGAATCACCCTAAGGGGCCCAATGGGGAGAAAGTAATTCACAAAGGAAAGGTCTCAAAGAGTGGGGTGAAACTTATCACCATTATGAAAGCCCACAAGCTATTAGGATGAGGATGCGAAGGATTCCTATGTAATGTAGTGGAAACCGAGGCCACCGAGCTATCCCTCTAGGACATTCCCGTAGTTTGAGAATTCCTAGATGTTTTTACGGAGGAAGTCCTTGGCATACCACACATTAGGGAGGTAGAATTTTGCATTGATTTAGCATTAAGAGCAACCTCCATCTCTAAAGCACCTTATCGGATGGCACCAGTAGAACTTAAGGAGTTAAAGACTCAACTTGACAAGCCATTAGAAAAATGTTATATCCAGTCCAGTACGTCTCCATAGGGAGCCCTGGTATTATTCGTGAAAAAGAAGGATAGAACCCTGAGATTGTGCATAGATTATAGGGAATTAAACGAGATAACGGTCAAGAACCGTTATTCTTTGCCCAGGATAGACGATCTCTTTGACCAACTTAGAGATGCAGGGACCTTCTCTAAGATAGATCTTCGTTCGGGGTATCACCAACTCCGAATCAAGGATGAGGACATACACAAAACTCTTTTCCGCACCCGATATAGGCATTCTGGATTTGTAGTGATGCCTTTTAGGCTTACAAATGCCCTAGCGGCATTTATGGATCTCATGAACAGAGCCTTTAAATCTTACCTAGATCAGTTTGTAGTGATGTTTATAGATGACATATTGATTTATCCAAGGACCCCAGAAGAGCATACCCACTATTTAGGGATCATTCTAGAAGTGCTAAGGGAGAATGAGTTGTATTCCAAGTTGAAAAAGCGTGAGCTTTGGTTGGGTGAGGTGGCATTTTTCGGACATGTAGTGTCTAATGAGGGAATATCTGTGGATCCCCAGAAGATAGAGGCCATAACGAAGTGGCCAAGACTTAAGAATCCGACGAAGGTGAGAAGCTTCTTGGGCTGGGTGGGTAATATCGTAGGTTCGTTCAGAACTTCTCGTAGATCGCCACTCCTCTTACTAATTTGACACGGAAGGTTACCAAGTATGAGTGAATAGATCGGTGCGAGGAAGCCTTCTAAGAACTTAAAAAGAGGCTGACGAGTGCACCTATATTGGCCTTACCCACCAATGACAAGGACTTCGCGGTGTATAGTGATGCGTACAAGAATTGATTGGGGTGTCTGTTGACGTAGGATAACCATGTCATAGCTTATGCCTCGCGACAATTAAAAATTTGGAGACACTACTTATATGGGGTGCAATGTGAGATCTTCACTAATCACCCGAGTTTGAAATATTTGTTTTCACAAAAGGACCTGAACCTGAGGCAGATGAGATGATTAGAATTCCTTAAGGACTATCGTATGAACTTTCGATATCACCCTGGAAATACAAATGTAGTAGCAGATGCATTGAGTCGTAGGCCATACCCAACTCTCAATAGCTTGTTGGCACTACCTAGGGATTTGTGCAAGGATTTTAAAAAGTTGGAGCTCAACGTGGTGATAAGGGAAACAAGACATATAATACATACAATAGAGGTATAGCCTACCCTTATTGAAGAAATTAGAGCCGTCCAGAGCACGGACCCGTAGTTGGATAG
Organism: Carnegiea gigantea; assembly: GCA_029747015.1. Classification (NCBI taxonomy): domain Eukaryota; kingdom Viridiplantae; phylum Streptophyta; class Magnoliopsida; order Caryophyllales; family Cactaceae; genus Carnegiea; species Carnegiea gigantea. The sequence continues at coordinate 36,890 of JAKOGI010002528.1, forward strand.
GATCAAGACATGGTTTTCAGCAGGAACGGTACCTGGTTTCGTGATTTACGGTGATGGGATGCTAAGGTTCCAGAATCAGGTGTGCGTTCCCGCCATAGAGGAACTCAAAAGGAAAATCCTAGATGAGGGACACAACATCCACATTCTGTTCACCCTGGTGGGAACAAATTATATAAAGACCTGAAACGGACTTTCTGCTGGAGCAATGTGAAATAAGAGGTGGCGAACTATGTAGCAAAATGTCTTATGTGTCAGCGAGTAAAAGCCGAACACCAAAGGCCGGTAGGACTCTTACAACCCTTGGAAATCCTTGAGTGGAGATGGGATTCAGTCTCCATGAACTTTGTAGTAAGCTTACCACCCACCCAGAGGAAGAACAATGTGATATGGGTCATCATGGATCGACTCACGAAGACGACTCACTTCATAGCCATGAGAAACACATGAACATTAGATCAGTTGACTCGCGCCTACTTAGAGGAGATAGTCCGATTGCATGGTATACCGAGCTCTATAGTGTCAGACTGGGACATTAGATTCCAATTGGGATTTTGGCAGAACCTGCAGGAGGTGTTCGGGATACTATTACATTTCAGTACAGCCTTTTATCTAGCCACAGATAAGCAGACTGAGAGAACAATTCAAACCCTAGAAGATATGCTGTGAGCGTGTGTTTTAGACTTCAAGCAAGCTTGAGATGAGCAGTTAGCGCTAATCGAGTTCTCCTATAATAACAGCTACCATGCCAGTGTCGGGATAGCCCCGTATGAGGCGCTGTATGGACGATGGTACAGGACCCTGCTGTTTTGGCAGAAGATTGACGATGCACTGACCATTGGGCCCGAACTAATCCAGGAAACTACCCAGAAGGTCAGAATAATCCAAGGACGAATGAAAGCGGCCTAGAGTTGATAGAAGAGCTATGCGGACTGAAGGCGTAGACCTTTAGAGTTTGAAGTGGGAGACCAAGTTTTCCTTTATGTGTCTCCAACCAAGGGTATCACGAGATTTGGTGTGATAGCCAAGCATAGCCTCAGATATATCAGCTCGTAGCCCATCATTCAACGAGTTGGGAAGGTAGCCTACCGTTTGGAACTACCATCTGAGCTACCCAGAGTGCATAACATCTTTCATGTATTGCAGTTGCGCAAGTATGTCCTTGACCCATCCCATGTTATCACACCGAATCTCATACAACTGAGGAAAGATTTGTCTTATGAGGAACAACTGGTTTGCATTTTAGACCAAAGGTAAAATCAGCTTCGTAGGAAGACAGTGCCCTTAGTAAAAGTTAAGTGGGCAAATCATGAGGTGTCGAAAGCCACATGGGAACCAGAGCAAGAGATGCAATCAAAATACCCGACATATTTGAATGAGAAGATGCGTGCAAAGTTTCAAGGACGAAACTTCCTTTAAGGGGGTAGAATGTAAAGCCCTGGATATATATATATATATATATATATATATATATATATATATATAATATTATATAATATATATATATATATATATATATATATATATCTTTATATTTTTATCCTGTTTTGTATAATTGTTACGATATCGGTCGACCTAGTATGCTTGAGCTGGTAGTATTTTTTCTGATTTTAGCGGAATAGCTGAGGGGTAGTAAAACGACCCGAATCAGGGTGGTGTTAAAAAAAAAAAGAAAAGGAAAAAAGGGGGTCGTGTAAGGGAAGGCAAGGTGGGAAAGGGGGAAACCCTAGTGTCTTAAAATTTCCCTCTCTTTTCCTCTCCTCACTCTCCCCCACTCCTCTCCCTCTCTCTCACTCGGCCTCTCTCTCTCTCTCTCACCGCCCTCTCTCTCACTCTCTCTCTCCCCCCTCTCGCCCTAGCCATCGCCCTAGCCTTCGCGCTGCCGCCCTCCTCTCTCTCTTCCACTCTCTCACTTTGTTTCAGTAAGTGTGAAACCTCTTGCGATTCTAGCGAGCAGATTATTGGTTAATTGAATTTCTTAAAAAAAAAAACTTTGCATATCGATCCTTGAATCTAATTTATTTTAGTTGCTATCCTAGAAATCCCACAGTGTAGCACCTAGTTGGTGGAATGATACAATCTAAAGTTCTTTCCTTCGTTTACGAATTGTTTCGAGGTAAAGACCCATTATTTCTCTATGGTTTGGGTTGTTTGACAATTAGAAATAGTGGAATTTTGGGTGAAGGTTTCGTATGCATGTTGGGGAAGAGATTCAAATTGAAATTGGTTGAAAACAAGCCTAAGGATTATAGTGCAAACATCGTTCTATACACCCAGAACTGGGGCTGGCTTTGTGAATTTACTGGTAATTATTAACATCTTCAAAAATTATGAAAAAAATTTAGAAGGTAGATATACGTGGCCTATGAATGAAAAATTTTGAATTTCATGAATCATTGTTAAAACGAGAAAGTTATGACCGAATTATCAGAACTACATGAAACTGTCTATGACTAGAATGCTTTAGAAAATTGTTGATATTTGAACCTATTAGGCTCGGATTCTATCAAGGGTCATAAAAGGGAAGTCATAATGCACAACTTGGGCTTTCGAGATTGGGCTTAATCGTAAATGTTCGACGTCAAAAGTGAGAGTTATGGTGCCGGGAAGATGGGGGGAAAATCTGGAAATAAACTAGGCAATGAGAGGTAGCAGTATGTGTGGAGTTTTAATATTTATAACTTCCTAAAAAATTTATTTGATGGTTGCATTTAGTTGTTGGATGCAAAAAGTTATTTGGCTCTAACAGGATTACAGAGAGTTGGGCTAAGAGTTGGCACTAATGGACCACTATTAAGGATAATTGTGTTTAGGTCGAACTAGCGTTCTGATCTCAAGTTTAGGCGGCGGATTCTAGCAGTTAACAATCATGCTCTAATCCTCCCCCTAATATCTCTTGAAAAAGGTGACCTGTGAGTATGCTTGAAAGGTGTTCTGAATGTCTTTTGTATTGATGTTCGGGGGATGTTCCCAGGTAAATGTGTGATGAGATTTTATTATGATTTATATTGAATTGATTGTTCAACCAGTGATTGCATAAGTTTATTGTAATGATCTCATTGCGAAAGTAATGATGAAATGTTTTTGGATCAGAATGGGTTGGGTTCGGCTATATGTTAGTTAAAGATCAATGTTAACTGTGAATGAATAAGTAACTGGATAAATGGGTGAGATTGAAGAGTTATACTCCTGTATTGTTGAAGGCCCTTAGCCTTCCCCGAGAAAAAGTGCATGCATGTGAACGGCCATGTGCCACCTTATGGATGGACATGGGTCAGGTCAGCGGTAACCGTCCAAATTGACGGTAGACCAAGTTATGGTTAAGCGGTTGCATTAAACCCAAGCACAGGCCATGAGACCCAGTGGGTCACTCGCCCTTGGAACCTAAAATTGATCAAGTGGGACTTGGATTACTATATGTTCAAGTTAAAAATGCATAAATAATTAAAATTGCTCGTGTTTGTCCCCCACCTAAAATGATTTGAAATGAATTTGTGTGCTCGTTTTGACTGCTAAGGGTGGCTGTTATTGAGTTTATCTCATTTTTTTAAAATATTTTATTTTCAAGTGAAGTGTATGAGCATGGGGATAGGAACCCGAATTAGAGCGAGGCCCGTTATTTGTGATTTAGTCGAATTGATTCAGTTTCCGATTAGACTTGTTTTAAAGATTGTGTTTCAGTTTGGACTTTCTTATATTGTTGCAAAACTCGAACTGATGTTATGATTTGAGAATATATTTGCATTAATGTCTTAGTTGATACTCAGCCTGGTATTTTCAAGAAGGAGATACGACGGTAACACCCCACTTAGGTTTTTCCGCTGCCACGTAGGTTAATATTAGTGAATAAAATTGGAGAATCGGGGTACCTTTGAACCCTTGGACTGACTGTAATTTCACTTGTTCTTCTTGCTGATTTTTCTGTTGTTATGTTTTCTGCTTGTTTTGGGTTCTATTTTTCACATTAATTCTTCTTTTTCTCTCTTGTTCTTTTTAGCAGACCTTCGAGTACTTGTGGCCTTTTCTTCCTTTTTTTAAAAAATTTTGGTCTTGATTCCCCTTTTTATAATAAGGAAGATTAACAGTTAATTCCCCTCCTTTGACTCCCACGTTGCAAGAAGCTTACATAGTAGGGAACATGATTGATTTGATGAAACTGAGGATTCAATAATTTAACTCCCTTTTCTTTGGTTTTGCTTGGATAACTGGCTCCCTATCCACATCACTGATCATTGCCAAAATCTTAGAAATTCACCTTGACTCTTCACTTTTTTTCCTTAACCAAGCAAACCACTTTTTAATGCTTGGACATCAGTAAGCCCAAGTAACCGCCTTAACATCATCAACCCACTCCCTCTTTCGGAGAACAACAAATGTCATAATTTTTTGGCTGACATGAAAAAGGGGTGTATGATGATGATTTTTTCCCCCAAGAAGACTTGGTATCTTCTTTAGTTAGATTTACAAAGGACCTAATTCTTAGAATGTTTTGTTTTAATTTTACACCCAAAATTTTCAACCTCCTTTTCTTAGGTCCATATTAAATTTATGAATCTTAATTTTGATAAATTTAAATTTATGAAAATTTCACATCCAACACACTTCATTCTTAATTCTATCCATCCTTGTATAGCCACATATATATCTAATCATCCTTGTCTCTGCTACCAAAAACCTTTCAACTTGTGTCTTTCTAATTGGCCAATACTCTGAGTCATATAACACAGCAAGTCTATATATGATAAACTTTGCCTTTTAATCCAACATGCATCATCTTATCACATAGCTCACCTGAAGCATTCTTCCATTTTTACTAAGCCACTTTTATGCAATTGTTGATGTCCTCGTCAACATCCTCTTTCTGTTGAATGATCAAATCCATATATTTAAACTTCTTAACCTTTGGTATCTTATCCCTTTCATGGTGACTTCTCCCCCTCGTCTTCTCTTCCACTGAAACCATAATATAGGTTTTCAGTTTTCGAGCTGCTTAACCTAAAACATCTAGACGCAACGCAAGTGTATGCCTCCATCTTTGCAACTTATTATTAATTGCATCTCTAGTCATATTAATAAGGACAATCTCATCCGCAAATAACACACACCATGGTAACTCATATCGTGAGCTCATTCATAACCAAAGTGAAAAGAAATGGGCTTAAAGCAGAACCCTCGTGTAGGCCTATAACAATGGAAAAGTCACTAGTAACCCCTCCTTGGGTTTCTAATACTCGTCCTATCTCTCTCATGCATGTCCGTAATAACTCAAATTTACGTAAGCGGCGCTCATTTCTTTTTCAAGCATTTCCACAATACTTCCTATGAAATTCTATCATATGCTTTTTTTAGGTTTACGAACACCATATAATCTACCTTCCTATCCTTATATAATTCCATAAGCCCTCTAAAGAGGTAAATTTCCTTTGTAGTCAATCTGCTAGACATAAAACCAAACTGGTTATCTGATATGAAAATATCCTACTACAACCTTCTCTAACACCCTTTCCCATAAATTCATAACCAATTCATATAGATGAATGTGTTGATAATTTTTTCTTAATTAGTTAGTATAAGTTTTTATAAAGCATTATTTAATTTTTGTATGTATAATTTCTTTTCAAACTTTATATAAATTTTACTGAATTTTATAATTTCATTACAATCTTTTTAAAATTTTCATTACAAGTTTTACAATGTTTTTGAAGATTTAGTGTTTTCTATAAAAATGTAAATTAATTTCTATGTTTATTCTAGAATTTCATTATAATTTTTATAATTTATATATTCCACATGAATTTTAATTACATATTATATTATTTTTATATTTATTTTACATTATTGTATATTTAAATATTTTCAATTTTGGTAACATGATTTTCTTTATATAAAAGGGTAAGCGTGTCATTTTAGGCAAAAAAGGACCTAAAAAATCATTTCAAGAAAAGCTTAGATACCTAGAAATTATTTATGAGAAGTCAAGGTCCCCTAAAGAGTTCCACCAAAAGTGAAAATATCATTATGTTAATTTTTAGGCAATAAGAGAGGCTTTTATACAAGCAGCCGCATGTCACCTCATTGAATTTTGGTTCCCTACATTTCAGGGTTTGGCATGGTCATGTTGTGCTAGTGCGATCATGCAATCTACTTACTAGTCTACTTCATCCCTTGGTTGACCACAAACTTCCATTAGCTTGAATCCGAAGTCTCTTTTTGCATGTTTTGACTCCAATGACCCTCAAAGCCTCTAAGATTTGCTCCCTTGAACTTGTTACCTACAAAGAATAAACACAAATATAAAAATTCTAACGTAAGCATTATTTTTGAATTCAAATGTTCTAAAAATTGTAGAAAATAAGAATTTAGTACACTGAGATTCAAGAGATGAATTACTCGGTCTTCTTGTAGGACAATAAGTTTAAAAAGTTATATTTTTGGCGTGTTAAAAAATATTTTTGACCCCGAAATGAAAAATGACAAATTACTTAAATTTTGATAATAATAGTAATAATACAATTATTGTAGTCATTAGAAGATATCAAACTTGTTAATAACAAAAACCAACAAAAATAAAGTAAATTGTAAAAGTATTTCATTTTTGGAAGTGCTAATAGATACCATTTTTGGAACTACTTCATGAAAAAAGGGAAAAAAATATTTATCACTCAAAATATCTAGATATTAAATTATTATTTTTATAAACTTTGATATGATGTTATTCACTAATCAGGGCTCAAACACTAACATATGTGCCCCACTATTAAAAAATTCAGTGATATCTATTGTTGTTATTATTATTATTATTATCATTATTATTATTATCATCATCATCATCATCATCATCATCTGACCCATTTTTATTCCGTTCCAGGCGGTCAGAATGGCATCTTCCGGATTTCCACCCCCGAGGCCGTGAATTGTTAGCAACAGCGGCAACGACCAAGGAAAAGGAACCCAATTCGCATCCGGCATCACATCACGTTACTATAAAGGACCTGCTGCCAAATTCTTTCCATTCTTCCTCTTCTCTCTCTTCTCCCCCTTGCAATTTTCGGTTTGACAAGCAAGCAGGGCACACATCAATTCGGGATCAGCGTTGAGTCACCGACGCAACGATCTCCATCCAGATCAAGCCCTCAAGCTTGTTCAATTTTGGGGAGGGGGAGAGAGAGAGAGAGAGAGAGAGAGAGAGAGAGAGAGAGCGAGCGAGCGAGCGAGCCAAAAACAATGAAGATCACAGCGATTCTGGTTCTTCGTTGCAATCCTGGGGATGAAAATCCCATCATTTTAGCAAATGCTACCGATGTCAGCCATTTTGGGTACTTTCAGAGATCCAGTGTCCGTGAATTCATCGTCTTTGTCTCTCGTACCGTAGCTAAACGCACTCAACCCGGCCAACGCCAATCTGTCCAGCATGAAGGTTTGTTACTTGACTGTTTTGATTTAGGGTTTTTGATCCTTTCAATATTTCGCCCTAATTCTGGAAAAATCATGTTCAATCTATTCCCTCTTTCTTTCGTTTGTGAAGCATTTTGTTGCTCAATTTTGTACATTGTGCTGTTTTAGGGCAGTTGATTGTGATCTTGTTGAGGGTTGTATTTTGTGCTTACTTAAGTTTTTCATGGGGTGAAATTTAATGTTGCTATGAAGTGGTGAATCGAAATGAGAAATAGAAGCTGATGTCATGATATTTGATACGAGCAACACTGCCTCCTGCGATTGGAAACTGCTGTGCATAAGGGCTGCTAATCTTCTAAATGACAACCGCCATGAATATCTTATGTTTCTGTTTAAGTCCTTAGTTGTGTTATGCCAAATCCCCTCCTTTATTTTCTTTTTTTTTTGGGGGGGGGGGGTAAGGGTTTAACATGTATGCAGCCTTACAAGCATGATGACATACAGGAGGTCTGCCCTTGCCACTAGATTATGAAAGCATTGACTACCTACCACTCCACAACATGGAAATAAAGGGCAGTTCTGTGAGATATTCTTCTTAGTCCTGTACTTTATAATCATCTCTGAAAAGATCGTTCCATGTTGATTGCTTTAGCTCCATCAGGAGTTGGTGCGTCCTAGTTGTTTTAATGTTTCAGGCAAAAGAGTAGCCAGAACACCCAAAAAAGTGTGTTACATCATCTGACATTTTATCATCGATATGGAGCTTAGCTTTGTAGAAGACCATGCATTTGGTTAGGTTGCTAATAAGAATTACCTGATTTTCAGTATTCTGAGTTCGTTTGCGTTAATCTGCCAAGTTACTTTCTTGGTTTCTGGAATGTAATGCTTATGTTTGCTTTTTGCTAGAATACAAGGTGCATGCTTACAATAGAGGGGGTCTTTGTGCACTGGGATTTATGGATGACCACTACCCTGTACGAAGTGCATTTTCACTATTGAACCAGGTAATTTGGCCATGCACGTTACTTATGGTATTATATATGTTTTGGCTGAGTAGATGAGGTTAGTAGAAGGTATACTCCATGCTTATGTGGTTTTTTTTTAAAAAAAAAAAGATAAGGAAAAGGTAATATTTAATATAGAATGATCAAAAGATCAGATGCTAGTAAGCTTCATATAAAAGGCTATATACATCCATAATACAAACTATCCACACATTCAGCTACATCAAAAGAGGAAGAGTAAAACTTTTAATTCTTCCAAAACTAGAGTCTTGATTAATTTATCTTTCAAGCGCTGAACAGAAGTTTCTGCACTCTCAAAAAATGGTCTATTTCTCTCTCCAAATACTCCAAAACACGACATCAAGTAGAACCATGGCTGCCTTCTTCTTCTTAGATACGAAGTCCTTTTTACACATGAAGCATCTATTAACCAAGATTTCCCCCTGTTTTTTTCAAGTTATCACAAGTTAGTATATTCCTATGTAAAGCTTCCCAAGCAAAGAAAGAGACCTTTAAGTGGGCAAAGACTTCCATATGAGCTTGCTAAGGTAGCTCCCCCCCTCCCGAAATGAGCCTGGAATGGTGAATAATCCAAATCTAGAAGCTTCAAATAAAAACATCTAACTATAAAGCACCCCTTAATAATTAGATCTCATCTCACTATATAAATTGTCGAGTCCCCTAGTTTGGCCTTATTAAACTTATTAAAAATGCTCATCGAAGAATGATCATCAACAAATCCACCTCGGACAAAAACAGGTGCCCATATTGCTGCCAACCAAAAATTTGCTCCCGATAATTAGCAGTGGAGCATTTCTATCCACGGCAAGGCTAAGGAAAAGCTCTTTCGAAGGAGTCTCGCCACACCAACGATCGTGCCAAAAAACGATTGCAGAACATCACCTACCTCAAAGGAGAATTGTGAAAAGAATCTCTCCCAATCTTTGAAAATATTCACAAAGAGTATACCCATAAGAGCCATTCGGTGTAGAAGGAAACCATCCGAATCTGTCATTGCCATATTTGATGGTAACTACCTTTCTCCAAAGATTGCCCTCTTCATTCATAAATCTCCAAAGCCACTTGCTAAGAAAAGTCTCGTTAAAGAGCTGCAAGTCCCTCACACCTAACCCTTCTGAAAATAGTGGGTGGTTCACAACGTTACATCTCACAAAATGATACTTGAAATCACTTCCAAAAGAACACAAATGAATTTTCTCTCGATTGCTTCCAATGTGCGGGCCATTGAAGAAGGTAAGGGAAGGAGATAGAGGAAGTAAGATAGGATGCTTGAGAGAACACTCTTGATGAGAGTTAATCTTTCCCCTTTGAAAGGTGAGTACTATGTAGACTTCCATTCAGAAAGTCTTTTCTCGAACTTCTAGACAATTGGATCTCAAATGGCTTTCTCCTTAATTTAGCACCAAGAAGGGGACCTGGGTAAGTAGTCGAGAAGGCATCAATATTGCATCCTAAAACACTTGTAAGCAGCGAAATATTGTTCATTTGTCCAATAGGCAAGGTAGAGCTTTTTGCCATGTTGACTCTTGAAACCACTTGAAACCAATAAAGCATACAACGAAGGTTCACCTTGTGCTCAATAATCGCTGTCACATAATACATTAGTATCATCTGCAAAAAGAAGAAGAGAGATATTGATAGTTCTTATATTCGAGCGACCCATTGAAAACCCAGATATAAGATATAAGCCGGTATATAAGATATGATATAGCACTAGAAGCCAAATCAAATCCTGATAAATACCCCCATGACCAGCAGAAACAGAAGGGGGGGATAAAGGATCTCCCTGAATAAGCCCCCTAGAAGCCGAAAAGAACTTTGTTGGAGAACCATTGGGAAGAACTGCGAAGGATTTAGCGCATATGGAGTGTCGGATCCAACCAATCCACTTTTCCCAAAGCCCATTCTTTTCATGACATACTTCAAGAAGTCCCCGTTCATATGATCATAAGCCTTCTCGATATCCAAGTTACAAACAACTGCCGCCTTTCCTGACTTGACCCTAGAATCAATAGGATCATTTGCTATAAGCATCGCATCAATAATCTGAAGGTTTCCAACAAAGACATTTTGGTTCTCTAAAATAAGAATCCAAATGATGCTCCTCAACCTTGGAGCTAGAACCTTAGAAAGAAACTCATAAATGCAACCAACCACACTGAGTAGCCAAAAGTATCTTATGTTTTTAGCATTTACTTTCTTAGGAATAAAACCAGTAAATGTGGCATTAAGGCTGACCACAAATTTTCTTGAAGAGAAAAACTCAGCGCACATTCTCATCACATCTCCGCTGACAGTGTCCCAATTGCCTTGAAGGAATGCCACAGTCATAGCGTCTGGTCTGGGGATCTTATCCCCACAACAATTTAGCAAAGCTTTAGTAACTTCTTCCTCACTGAAAGGTATCTCAATAAACTCCTTATCAAAGTCCCATAGCAAGGGCAAAGGCAATCTATCCACTTTAGGTCTCCATCGTTTGTAAATTGCAGATTCATATCTGGATGAATCTGGAAGCGCATCATCTTTGAAAGAGCATCATATTGAACCCCATGCACCCCCACAAAAGACATAGAATTAAACTTTGTATGCATATTGGCTAGCCTGTGGAAGAATTTGGTGTTATGGTCGCTTGCTTTAAGCCATAAAGCCCTTGACTTTTGTCCCCAACAAATGGTCTCCATCAAAATTGTTTTAGCCCAATCATCTTTTGCAACCTTTCTCTACTGAGTTTCATTGTTAGCAAGGGTAGAAGACTCTTCTTGCACATGGAGAGAATTAATAATTTCCAGAAGATAACACTTTGAGTCTTGATGTCTTTGAAGACATCCCTGTTCCACTCCTTTCTTTGACAAACTTAAGTCTAGTTACAACAATGTAACTAGTGAAACCTGGAAACTAAGCCTGCCCCCACCACTCTTGAATAAGATCCGAGAAACCCTCAAATTCCAATCACATATTCTCAAACTTGAAAAGGGTCTTACCCCCTTCTAGCCTTGCCGTATCAAGACAAATTGGAAAGTGATATGAAATTGATCTAGGCAACCTTTACTGAATCACGTCCAAAAAAGCTCCTCTTATGGCGAATTTCATCGCTAATAAGGCTAGAAGACTCTTCTTTCACATCGAGAGAACTTATAATTCCCATAAGTTTGTGCCTCTGAGTCTTGATATCTCCAAAAACATCCCTCCACTTTTTGAGTTTCTTTGACAAAATTAAAGTTTATTTGCAATAATGTAACTAGAGAAATCTGAATCTTTAATAAGATTCGAGAAACCCTCAAACTCCAGCCACATATTCTCGAACTTAAAAGGGTCTTACATCTTTCTAGCCTTGTCATCTTAAGACAAATAGGAAAGTGGCAGTCTGGCAGTCCTTTATGAATCATGTTCGAAGAGAACTGCTCCCAGTCTGTCGACGCAAAAAAGTAGTTGAACCTTGAACATACCGAGTCATCTCAACTCTTGGATCAAGTGAATCCCCCCCCCCCAAGGAAGATCGATCGAGGCCGAGTCATTGATGAACTCCTGAAACTCAATCATTGCATTAGAAGGACAAACCTCAATGCTCCTTTGTTGAAAATGCAAAATTTTATTAAAATCTCCCGCCACAAATACGACATAGCTCGTCTTGCATTCTCAGTTTGTCAACTCTAACATGCGGACCATAAACACTAGTAACGGCCCAAGATGCTCCATCAACCAATTGTAGAGAGCAAGTGATCGAAAATTCTCTATACGATGAGCAAGCAAAATGGAAAGTATTTTTATTCCACAACTAAAATTCCACCAGCCGAACCCGTCGCCTTAAGAACAGCAACCCCAATTGCCTGGTTCCTCCAAAATGCTGCAAACATCAGAAAGCTCAACATCCTCAAGTTTTGGCTCTTGAAGACAAATAAGATCACAATTCCAGCCCCGTAAAACATTTTTAAGCAGAACTCTCTTGTCATGATCATTAATTCCCCTCACATTCTAAGAAAGAAGCCTAATCATAAGGCACCATCGCCCCACTAAGAAGATGTACAAGGCCTATTATAGTTGATTCCAAACTTAAGTCTCCAAAGCTCCCTTTGCCTCCTGGTAGTGGCACACTTGGCTTGGCGTGACATTGTTATTCTTGATTCTAGATAGTAGATGGATCACTTCATGCTCATAACCAGAGAAGGCCACCTTAATACAGGCAACAATGCTTTTAAGTTTGGAGGCCACCCGCTTGTAAACATTCTCAGAATTAGCATTCTCACCATCCCAAACATCTTCAACCAAATAGGAATCGTCGGGCCTACGAAAACAAGAGAACTCAATTGCTAACAGTGCTACCAAATCATCAAGTCCTGAGCTATTATCCATTGCTAATGTTGCTACCAAATCATCAACTCATAAGCAATTACTTATTGGTACCAATGGTCACTCATGCACAGCAAGCTCTCAATTGGAGTCCCACAACCTAGAAAAAGGAGCATTATTGCGAGAGGTAACACTCATTGCAATTGCATCACAAACGACTTCCCGAGGAAATTCACAAGGAACACTACTACATAAATCCAAGCCCCAATTCTGCTTTGAAAGTGTTGATTGATTGCCCATAGAGAACAGAGAAGATGAGGAATTAAACCTCAGGGAGGGGGATTGGTTCTTCTCCTCAAAGAACCAAGGCTAGCTTATAGAAGATGATGTAGCCATATCGTTAGAATGATTTGAAGAAGCCGAAGTAGGATGAATGTCCAATATCACACAACCCCTGTGAACTTTTTGACTCCTGAGAGACAACAACATCCGAATGTTGCTAGAAACATGGCCACAAATATTCGCTTCAAACTAAGCAAGGTCAAAAGAGGTAGCTTCCTTTGAAGGAGAACTTGTATCAAGCACTAACAATGCATCTGGAGGCCAATTTGCAAAGAAAGAGACACAACCCTCAGTGCTAGACCCACTGGGTCTACTCGCACACGCCCTACTCTTGAAGCTACTGCGTCGGGACTTGGGAATAAACTTGAGTGCTCACAGAACTAGATGCTCGCATACCATGCTCTGTAATGACCCTTTGCCTTCCTCTATCCACTTGTAACTCCTTGGATAAGGAAGGGTCTTCAACAGCTTCATTACATTCCTGAAAGGCATGGTTGCAACATGTGCAAACGATCAAAGGAAACAAGCTAGTACACCTGTAAAACCACACTTAGGACAACACCCCAGAGGTGGAGGTGGAGGTGGAGGTGGAGGTGGAGGCACAACACCATTGGTCAATGGCTCTTGGGGGTGGGGACCTATTCAGTGCTCCCGTTGAGCCCAAGGAGGGATTAGCAATCTCAGTAAGAGCGTCAAAGATTCTTGCCCAACCCCTCTCATTCGAGCCTACTCGGAAAATAATAAAAGTTCTCCTGCCATTTTCTATTACAAATAATTACAGAAATTTTCCCGCCTGATTTCTCTTGGATTCCATTAAAAAAATACTTGACCCTCAATGCATTTGATTGCATGAATTGGGGGATTTAGATGTGTAAAATGTGCCCAGGCCCTTAATAACCATAAAGCAGCATGCTCAGGTAGCAAGAATGGGTCCTCCCCCACCTCCCATTTTCAAAAATTTTCAAGGTATCCTCTTCACTCCCAACAACAGCTAAATCAAAGGATTTGCTTTCGATTGCCACAAACCTCTTGGAGCTTCCGCTCATAATAAAGTGTAGCAGCAGATAACTTAAAAACAAATACCATTATCTACATAGAAGCACAGGACACCAACTGCAGGGGATGAAACAGGCGCTAGAACACGTAAGTTGGCCTCTTCTAATAACGAAAGCATCAAAAAGTGAAACTCCAGAGACTCTCCGGTGATCGGAAAAGTTGCCTGCGACAGGAGGCCCTGTGAAATACTCACCAACGGCAGCAGAAACTGCTGGCAACCAAACCAGAAACCTTAAAAAAGGTAGAAACCAATAGGAAACAAGCAAATCTGGTTAAAGGAGGCAGTCAGACATGCGTGGAACCCCGTCGGTAGGGACGGCGACGAAAACCTCACTGCCGGCAACAGAAATTGCCAGCAACGACAGCAGTAACCTCAACGGAGTAAGAACCCAACAGGATAGGAGTAGATCTGGAAAAAGGAGGCAAACAGCCGGAAAAGACTCACTGGCGGCGGGTGAGCAGAAACAGCGGAGGTGCCCGAAGACCCAAGGTCCAACGGCCCCCAAGTAGATCTCCAATGACCTCAAGTCAGCCCGGAGACAGCCACAAAACCACAGCCCCCCCCCTCTCTCTCAGTTTTTAAACGCCTTTTTATGTGGTCGTTATCTGAATATTCTCCATTCCTATGTGCACTGTTAGGATATGTAAACCCTTATTGGAATGACTGATCACTGATCGGATCTGTCTTTCCCCTTACTGAAATCGGAACCCTGGATGTGAGCACTGCTGTTACGCTTCTGCTAATATCGTTGATCAATCGACCCATTCTTTTTCTGACGGTTTAATCGAATTAACTTGAGGAGTTTTGCCACTTCCCAAAAGTTATCATTATGTCTGTATTAGGAATTGTGGATTTGCAATGTATTTCAGTAGGTCACAAAGTAGCTGTGTAAATCAACTTCATTCTGTTGATGCTTATTGATTTGGAATGCCTTCCAGGTTTTGGATGAATATCAGAAGAACTTTGGTGATTCATGGAAGACTGTTAGGTCAGATGTCGCACAACCATGGCCATACTTGGATGATGCCTTGACCAAGTTCCAGGTACTTTTTAAAATTCTAGCAACTCAGTTAATCAATCAAGCTGCTTACTGAATTCTGGAAACAATCTTTAGTTCTTTTTTTTCTTGTGGATTATTGATGTGATATGTCAATGCTTATTCAAATTGGGCTGACTTGTCTTAAAATTCAATCAACAGGACCCTGCTCAAGCGGACAAGATACTGAAAATCCAGAGGGAGCTGGATGAAACCAAGATTATTCTCGTAAGGGATTCATGTTGAAGTTGATATTAGTAACTTAACCCCCTCCCCCCCGCCCCCCCAGCCTGGTTATTTTTAGTTGGAAAAGCTTTGCATCCTGATGGCTTGCTGTGGGAGTCAGCTTGTCTAACCTACACAAATTATGGGTACCTTGCATGTTTGGTTTCCCCTTATGCACAACTTATGACACGTCCTTTCAATTGGCATGCCCCTGTCTAATGCAGTTTGGATGCACAAACAATGTGACATGCACTTGACATGTGTCATACACTGCACGAATGCTACTGAAAATAAAAAATAAAAAAATGAAAAGAATTGAGTCAGATGGGGCATCTTGATAGCCAAAGACAGACAAACCTACTCATTTGACACATTTTGTACGACTACCTTGTTCTTGCAACGCTGCCACTTCCATTAGAAGTCAACATTGGGTAACAATCCAATCACTCTGCCACCTATTAGATCATCTGTCCACATCTTTGACTTTTTTACTTTGTTCAGCTTTTGTTAATGCCGATATAAGGGAACAAAGATTGTGATTTATATGAAATCCATTAGTTTGGAATTCTAGTTATAATTTTATAATTTAGATTACTTTTCTTATTTAGTATATATATTAATCTAGGGGTGTTTTCTTTAGGGTAACAGATGTTAGAAGATTAGGTTTTTTATTGTTTGGCAAAGTGATTTTCTAACTACATGAGCATATCAAAGTATTTGTCTCATCATGCAGGTAGATGCAGCTTATATATATGCCCTTATTATGATACTAGGTTAAATATTTCTAGAGACTTGATTATGGAATAAAGTTGACTTGTGTTGACATGGTGAGGTTCCTTCTGACCGGATGTTGTACATCATGGCAGTCAATGCAGCACCCATAACTTCCTTCTTGGTTTAAAAACTTTCAGATTGAGCAACTGCTGTATCCACCCATTTAAGGAACAGCTTCTGCGGGCAATTGCTAGCCAGTTGCAGATTTTATTTCTTACCCTGTGAGCAAATATGCAGTGAAAGGACCGATGGTCATGATCTTCCACTTCTTCACTTTTGCACTCAATACAATACTGGATCTATTTGTGAATCGAACCTGGCAATCCTGTTCTTCACAGGCAACCTTCTGCACATGAATACCCATTCTATAAATGCATGTCTTAGGTCTACCAACCATGGACCACACAATTATATTCCATTTCACCTTGACATTGACATTTAGATTATTAGATACCACAGGCACCCTAAGTTCACTTCATAATGTCGCCGCTGTTGATTTGCCAGTGTCATTTCCCGTTAAATTGGCTCCCCACCTCAACAGATCCTGAATATGTATCAGGATGCTAGAATGTTTTCCTTATCTTGCAAGTATTTTAGCCTACGAACATGAATACCCCCTTATGCTATGTTATCTTTGAAGAGTTGACTATGGAACATCATTCCTCTGTGTTTTTTGCAGAGATTCTCCATCAGTTTGGTATCAAAATCTTTGCAAATAGCATAATATCTGTAAATAACACAACATGATGGGATATTTCAAAAACTTGTCTGTTGAAAAACTAGTTTCCCAAACATGAACAAAGTTGGTACTTTGAGATGTGCAACCTTTCTTTTATTTAAAAAAAAAAAAAAACCATCTACGCAAAAGCTTCTAAAATAGAAGTGATGTCAAATTGCTATTAGACTGTAAAAGTAATATATTCATCTGATTACCCGTGTCATGATTGCTTAATTTCTTTTTCTTGCCGTGTACATCATTAGTGCATTCCTTTCCCATGGGTAATGGTCTAGGTTTGAAGTTTGGGGAATACTCTCAATTTCTTTTTCCCTCTCCTGACTTCGCAATATAGGATGCCCTTATAAATTCCATTTCTTTTTTGAAGTCTTCATCATTTGAATTACTGAGAAGATAGGTAACATTGTGAGAGAATGGGGCTTGCTGAGGTCCTGAGGATTATGGTGGTCCTGAGGATTAGGGTGGTCGGTTAAAGGGTTAGGGATCTTTGGTGAAGTTAATGTTTCATCCTTCCTTTGATGATTTGATTTGTTTTGTCAAATGAGATGAGTGATACAAAGGGCAAGGCCATAAAAGCAATACAACACGATGGGGAGACCGGAACAGTCAAAGTACGGAGACAGCTGCACCATAGCATTAGCTAGCTCAGTGGGGTTAAATTGGATTTCTCTCTCTGTATAGTTTTCCCCCTCTTCCTCGCCCTGTTTGGGACTCTGTTGAGTTGTCTCCTACCACTTCTGCATTTCGGACATTCTGTTAATTGCAGAAATTAAATTATGCTTTTGCTTTCATGTGAAAACATGGACACAACAAGCAGACTAGACTGCAGATGGGAAGCCTAGCAAGCAGCCTGCATTTGTTTTTTCTATTTTAAAATTCATATGTGATCTTCCACTCATGAACATGAAAGTATAATTAGTTGTTCTTTTCGAGTACATGGTTTATAGCATACAGGTGTAGATATTAACCTTCCTTCTGAAGGTTTTATTTGTTGATTCGGGAGTCACACGAAAGTATCATTTTTGTCTTTGTTACTCCATGAAAGTTGCATGGTGTTTAACTTAGACTTTGGTGCATTTCAACCTATGAAGGCATGAGTTTGCAGTCTGCTGAAATACTTGGGAAATTTTAGGGGCCAAAGTTTTTGCGCATTGCTATTTTCTATGACAAGCTCCAGAAAAGTATGTTAGTCCTTAGCGCTCGCTGTTCGCATGTTTACACAAGTTGCACTTCGTTTTTTTTTTTTTTTTTTTTTTTTTTTGGGGGGGGGGGAGATTGTCTACTCTCTCTCTCTCTCTCTCTTTCTCTCTCTACACACACACACACACACACACACACACACACACACACACATAAGGATAATTCATTATGGTATAATTACCAAAATGAATGTACGAAGAAAGTATCATACAAGGTACCTATTTACATCCTGGGAGAGTGTGATCAACAATATTACCAGCTAATCCAATAAAGAATAACCCCTATGTATCTAGAATACAAAGGCTTCAACCGCTTATCCTTGATGTGGCCAAGGGATTTGTCCTCACTTTTCAAGACTCTTTTAGTTCTCTCCTTCCTAATAATCCTCAAAATGGCATGAAGAATAACCCTAGTAATCCTCCTAGGCCAACACGTTTTCTTCAACAGTACCTGTAAACCCCCCCCCCCCCCAAAAAAAAAAAGAAACCACCACTGAGGAAAATCTCTTACAACTTGAAACTAACTCCCAAAAAGCTCCAGTGAGGAGATAATGTGTGTTTGTGCAATAAGTGTTAACTAGATTTATGTCCCCTTTGTATATAATGGCCTATTCACCAAGATTTGCCCTGTATATGCAAATTATCACAGTCAAATATGGTTCCATTGTTCCCACACTTTGAAGCTGTAAACTTTCAAATAGTTCTCTAAAGGAGCCTTTTAGCCGAAGTTGGAGGCATAGTGGGAGGAAAAGAGGCCCAAATCATTTGAATTTTGGATGTAATTGGAATTTTCCTATAGAATTGACACATTTGCTTTCTGAACTGCTTAAAAAGCCACTTATGATTTTTTTTTTTTTGGGTTCCGCTCCTTGGACAGTGGACTAAAGTGGAATCCCTCTGAAAAATGTTAATTCCTTTCTATGGAGTAGCATTCTAACAGGCAATTAAAGGTTTTTGATCTAGAGTCCAATTGAACCACGTCGTTGCTATTCAAGACATTGGATCCCCACATCATGCGCAGGCAAGATTCTCAAGCTAGCGATTTGGATTAGGCCAGTAGGTATACTTCAGACTCTAATTAATTAATTCAAGGGATGTATCTCTGAAAGAGAATTCCCTCAATTTGTGGAAAAGGCTGGCAATGTAATCATTGTTCCTGAACGCGAACCCGTAAAAGAAACAAAGGATCAAACATGAGCCAAATGTCTATTCTTAACAATTAGAAATGGAAGCATCTGTATTCCTTGCGAGAGCACAAAGAGAAGGAAAAAGGTGTCTCAAAGGACCACCGTCACACTGTTATCATGCTGGAAATAAACAGAGAGGTTGTCTGTGACCTCATAAGAAACATATCGATGGGAAGTGTTACCCTTTAATGGCATATTTCCGAGGACCTGCACCATGAGAATCATGTGGGTCACTTGGACCCAACTTAAGCCCTCCACAGGATGTTTGAATGGGGTCACTTTCCTCTGCAATTCTTCTTTCCCATACTCAAACCTTTATAACCACTTAGCTAGGAACTCTTACTGAAAGTATGAAAATCTATAACTACTAAATCATCCTTTGGGATAAGCTTAGTTGACACTTAGCAATATCCGATGTAATCTGATAATGTATAAAGTGATCCATAAAAGAAGGATCTAGATACGAAGATAATTACCTGATTTCTGTCCATTGAGGTCTTACGGAAGGTTGTGAATGAAGTAGAGTTGTTAAGATTTTGATTGTTTACCTTTGTTGGATATTAGGCCAATTTTTTTCCCCCCCTTTCTGTAATATAATTGTCCATACACATGTAAACTAAAGACAAGGCTTTGGAAAGGAAGAGAAAATAAGTTGGAATGCTGTGAAGGAACATTTATCTACTCCTGTCTTAGATGTTTCAGTGTTCCCTTTTGAAATTGCCTTATTTTATATATATGTTGTGATGAGGTTTTAAATAATAAGCTTTGTCTTAAAGCTTTCTGGTGTTCTTATCATCGGAGTTTAGAAAAAATCCAAAGCAAGAATTCATGTATTCCCACATTGCCCCATGTTTGACTTTGTTTAGTGCTTACCCTATTGTTTATCTGTTACAGCATAAGACTATTGACAGTGTGCTTGAACGAGGGGAAAAGCTGGACACCTTGGTGGAAAAGAGTTCAGATCTTAGTGCTGCATCTCAGGTACTTCAGATGATTGACCTGGTCATTGGATGTTTGTCCTGTTCTCGTTGGTGTTTTATGAACAAAAGTAGGCATGCTAAATAAATGCCGAGGATGATATACATGTTAAATGTATTTGTGGGAAAGTTCTATTTCCTTGTGAATTATCTTATACTGATCTGCATGGGTTGGTCAAAAAATTTAATAGTTGTCCTATTTTGGGCCCCCCCCCCCCCCACGTGAGGGGGGAGGGGGAGATGTTGAGGGAATGAGTGTCTTAATTTATTGCCAATGCATCTCTACTTAACTTCCTAACTAATGCTCGCTTTCCTTTGAACAATCATGCTTCTGCCTTGTCATTTTTAAGGGTATGTTCTTTATGTTCAAGGTGATTCTTGTAAGCCGCATTATGAATCTGAGGTTACTGATGCATTTGAAAATAAGATTTGAAAGTTAAGACTATTTAGTTGGTCTTGTACTTTGTTAGGAGTATTTTCCTAGGTCAATCTATTAGAAGATCTTAAGTTTCTGTATCAATTTGAGATTTGACATGGCATTCTATAAGATTTAGGGAAGATAGGCTGTCGGATTATCTGCAGGCTTGTTGGAGTAATTTATTTTTAAACATTTGTATACAATGGTCAGGAATATGCAAGATTGTTTGCAAATAGAATCGGCAAATGTGTTGTTTGTTTCAGGTTGGGTCATGTTATGGTCAAAGGGATTTCATGTTGGGTTCGGTTTGGGGCGGGTCAGTTTCAGTATGGGCCAACGTCGGTCGTCAGATCAATTGATGTTTGGTCCGACAAAATTATTCTGCAAATAAAAGTGACTTTAGGGGAAAAGGTTTGGGTTGGGTTCAGTTCATTTGGGGTCGGTTTAGGTATGGGTTCTAGTCTTTGATTCGGTGTTGGGTTTCACGTCAATTTTGTCTGGTATATACGAATACACTAAAGATGTTTGGTGTTGGTAATCATTATGAAAATAATAAACTCTTAAGAGCTGAATAATTGACTTGAGTAGGGCTATGCAGAGTCCGGTTTATTCTATTTTGCGATGGATGGAAAATCAAATCATAATCAAATGCTTTGGAAATTTCCTGCCAATTGGTTTAGCTGACATTGTGTTCTTTCTTTTTCTTTTTTAATATTGAATGTTACATGTTTATAAAAAAAAAAATTATGTGTCATGCGAGTGACTGTTTATGAGTTGGATGGTATAGTAAATAATAGTTAACTAGACCAAGTGATGTAGGTAACAGAAAGCCTAAGTTTTTTATAAGATGTTTGGTGTCTTGGTCTAATTAATATTGATATTGATCCCCCCCTCCCACCTTTTTTGGTGTTTGTGATTAATAAATTATAAATCTGTCTTGAGATAATTAAACCAAAAAAAAATATCTTAGAGGACAAATGCTATACATTAAACATGGCATTTTATAGGAATTTCTGGTTTAATGGGGAATGTTTGGCCCTATTTGTAAAGTTTCTATTTATTTTCTAGTCCGTTGTGTGTTTGTTGCATTATTTTGATGACAAATTATTTTTGTTTATGATTTAGAGTGCTATGCTGTATCTCGTTTGGAGACAGATTTTTGTTGCTCTTGCCCTCTATAATTGAAAGCCGTTATATAATTTTCTCAATAATAACAATAGCAATGGCTATATGACAATACTGTAATGGTAATATACGTAGTTAAAAATGCAAAATTTGGGAGTTAAGGGGTTGTCTACAAAATTAAGGGCAGTTTGCTGATTTTTATGATTATGTTGTGAATGTAACAGAATATCAATCCTCTGCTGGAAGTGGGTCTAGAAATTTATTTCAATAAAAAGTGAATGGAACCGTAATTTAAAACCAAAATTATTGGACTCCGAAATTAGTGGCCAAAACACAATGGTTTGAAAAGCAATGTTTTCTTTTAGATCATTTTATGTTGGATACTTGGATGCCATATGAAACCAGGATTGTTGATTTGTAGTTTAAACAGAAAGCAAACTTCTGGGTGTGCCTGGATAGGATGCAACCTTTATTGGCGCTAGAGATTTCTTGAGGCTTATTGAGGCAATACATCTCTGTGCTCTTTAAGCTGAGTAATGTGGATACAGCTTTAGCAATTTCTTGACTCCTCTGGGCTTTGGCAAAAGCTGGAGAGAGGAGATATTGAACCATTAATGCTCCTGCTTTTTTGTTTTGTTCTCATGCTTTTTTTTTTTTGGGGGGGGGGGGGGGAGATGATGGTGGTGTAAGTGGGAAGGTTCGGATGATTGACATCAATTTTTGCTTTCCTCAGACATCACCAGTTCCCTAATATAATGTAAATTGCAAAAACAATTGGGAGATTGCATGATATGCATTGCCCCTTTAATTTTTGGGAAACTTTTGGTTTGCCACAATGACTGATAGCTGGATGTACATGATTGGCACAGATGTTTTACAAGCAGGCGAAGAAGACCAACCAGTGCTGTACAATATTATAGAACCGCAATAACAGGATGCCATGCAGTAGCATGCTGTCTTTGATGTTCCCAGAAACAATGCATGTGGCTTGATAAAATGACAAATGTCATAGACTTTATACCATGTAAAATCTTTATTCTGCTGACATCGGTTAATGGGGAGTCACCTTCTTTCTTTTTGTCTGTGGTTTGTGTTTC
This sequence comes from Carnegiea gigantea, assembly GCA_029747015.1. Taxonomy (NCBI): domain Eukaryota; kingdom Viridiplantae; phylum Streptophyta; class Magnoliopsida; order Caryophyllales; family Cactaceae; genus Carnegiea; species Carnegiea gigantea. The sequence goes on from JAKOGI010002528.1 coordinate 59,767, forward strand.
AATTTGAATGAATTCTCTTTGTGGTATGTGTTTCAATTTGAAAGCATTTAATCAAAGATGGAAGCCTTGTGCTTGCATGTGTATGGTGGAACAGTTGGAACTGAAACTAGGGGCTTGGCTGCGTGAGTGCGCGTCTGTTCTATTACCTGAGGGGTATGAATTTCTTGTTGCTTCAGAAGTGTCGGCTCACGATTCTGTATTGCCCTGCTTGCTGTCATACTCTAGTTCAACATACAGAACCGGCTCAGCTAGCTAACTCTATACCAGTTGTCATACCAATTTTGTATACACTGGTCAGGTCAGGATTAATTTGTAGTAGAACCAATTACTATGATTTGCATTCCTTCTTATCCAACAGTTGTGATCTTAGTTTATTAGTACCAATTTTGAAATACTTATGTGATCGCCTGTTCTACAGAAAACAAAGTGTCCACACTGGATAGAATGACTATTAGATAACAGTTCCATTTTGCACTATGAAGTATCGTGATCTAGAGTGGTTAGGAACTCATTAGGAGATGCAACAATTTTGCACGAGGAAAAATGAGTTGCTTATTTATGGTGCTTGTCACTGGTTTGTGAGCTCCAGTTATGGTGCTTATCACTGGTTTGCGTACTGGAGCTCGTTACTGGTTTGCGAGCTCCAATCATGGGTTCATAACTCGTACCGCTCTCTAATTGTGGCTTCAATAATCATTGCTCGGACCTGTGAATGCTTTCTCAATTGAACTTGGGGGCTAAGTGGCTAACTGTATCTTAAATTAATGTGATCGAAACCGTATTTTAAATCTTGGGGCCTAACTATATCTTAAGTTAACAACATTTCGTGTATGCACTTCTAGATGCAACATGTCGTTGACTGACTTATCCATTGTTTTTACTGAGTGTCTAATTGATGCCACATATAGCCATCTCAATGCTAGCATTTGATGGGCTAAAGAAGTGGCTGCGGGCTGCGGCCTGCGGGATCTAGTTTTCAGGGGTCAGGATTTTGGTCAACAATGGTTTCATTAACTTTGGTTTTTGTTTTTTCCCCCTATTTTGGGTGTTCATTTGGAGGCAATGTTAAAAAACCAACCCGATAATCGCCCCATTTGGAAGGTGGGTCAATGACTCAACTGATTGGACCGGTTGATCATTGAACTGGATTAGACCGGGCACGACCCGGTGAACTTTAATATAAATGTGAAAATTAATCTTGATCTTGATCTTTAAGATTAATGAATCTTTTTAGTACTGTAGTTATTCTTTTTATAATACAACTTCTCACATGAATGAAAGAAAGTCAGAAGTTTATTCATGCATAAAATACAAAAAATGGAAGAAAATTAGAATAACTAGGTTAACAAAATTATCAGATGAGAAAGAAAGTCATTGAATTCCAAAACAACTAAAAGCAGACCAAGCAGTCGAACCGAGACCACACTCAACGGCCCCAAAAAAATGGAAAACGAAAAATAGACTTTTAGTAAATGAGCAAGTACATGAGTGGACGAAGCTATTTAACCAACCCCTTCTCTCTTCTTCTTAGATTCCTAGTCTGAGTTCCTCCTACTCTTCCTATCTCGAATTCTTGATCTGCCCAGCCTCAAATAGGTGCCCATTAGATAGCCAGTGTGATGCCTCGACGGTGCATTGACTGGTAACATTTTCCCCCATTTTGGTCAATGTCTGATTGAAACTGGATTTTTTCGGGTCATCGGGTCACCGGGTCAGCCGGTTTTGACTGGTTTGATGCCTCCAACGATTTTTCCCGTTTTCTGGATCAGTAGGCTTACCGGGTCCCGGTCAAACTTGTCCAATCAACCTGTCCGGTCTAGTTCTTGTAGCACTGGAAGGGGAGAGATGGATGGCTTTTGAATTATTAGGTGGTCATTTGAAGGCTGGAGGTTTGAATTTTGCAAGATTTTTGCTTTGTTTCTTGGCCCTGTTTTTTTTGTTGGAGAATAGGAGTTGAAAAATAGATAAAATTAATTAAAATCGGTATTTTTTTATTGAAGTGGATTGAAGTGAGTTAAAATTGGTATATTTTTTATATGATTGGTAGAAGTTGATTAAAATAGTAGGTTGAAGTAGGTTGAAGTTGGTTGAAGTTGATTTTTTTATTGAAGTTCGTGAAATAGATTGAAGTGGGTAAAAATTTACTAACGAAAAGAACAGGGCACAATGTAGGGGTAATTTACATTTGGTTACATCAAACTTTGGTGTATTTATTTACAGCACCAACTTTTTGAAAAAGTCACCGTTAGGTCCATTGAATTATTGCACCTTTAACATTTGGTAGATGAATCACTGTTGAAATTTATTTGGAAATTCCTAAATTTTTTATATTTGCATTTTAGCTCAAATCCTTAAAAACTAACTTTCGAAAATTTGAAATTGTGTATGTGATATTTTGCTCGTTAGTAGTACTCGAAGTCCTCTTTCAATTGGTATCAGAGCCCGTGACCAAAAGCAATTAAGATAATTAAGCTAATTAACTGTGATTAATATTTGAATCATCACCTGCTTGCCCTGATCCTAATTATTTATACATTGTTCACTCACTAGAAGGTATTACCTCATTAGCACCTCAATTAAACTATATCACTGATATAGTTTTCGAATTAAAAGTAGAATTGACTAAAATTAAGATTGAAGTTAAGGACTTAAGAATCAGTTAATTGTAGTCCATCTTTCCTTATTAACAAAGTTATGCATAGCAGAAAATCTATTCCAAGTATTAGTACTCCATTTCAGCATAAATATCATTTTCAAAATCCAAAAAACAAGAATCCATTTCCTTTGCAATATATAAAAATTTAGAAAGAAGTGGGAGAAAAATCTGGTGAAAAATCAACTGAAAAGACAGAAAAAGAAGATAGAGTATAAACAATATACTCTTGAAGAGCTATAAAAATGTTGAAGAAAGAATAAAATCCAGAAGAATTAAACAAGACTATGGACGCAATTAGTGATAAACATGACTTTTTGTCTGATAATAATAAAGAGATCAATAATGTCCAACTAGAAGAAGAAATATATCATCAGATGAATCTGATTAAATTAGAAGATCTCAATCCATTACCATTAGAAGAAGTTAGAAGAAAATTGAATAAAAAATATGGAAGAATGACCGTTGAAAATGAGATTAATGAGATTGGAGAAGAACTCGACTTAGGTGAAATAGAGACCAATCTAGTTAACAATCTCATTCCTAAACCTGAAAAAATTGGTGAACCATCTAGAAGAAATAATCATTTTATAAGACCTAGGTACGTTCCAGCAGAACGTACAATCACTTTTTCCTTTGGGTTCATCCCGAGGAAAATAACAACTTTTGAAGAAATTGACATACCCTAACTAGTAAAACAAGATACATTTGAAACATTGATGAAACCCATAATAGAAAAGAAATGTTTGAGTACTGGAAAAGAGAAATGAATAGTGTCTTAAACCTAAATATTACATGAATTGCTGCAAACTTTCTAAACTATATCGAACATAGTTTTTCTGGCACTGTAGCTGACTGATACGATTCATTAAGTGAAGACGGTAATAATACATTAAGGATGATGGAAACACCAACTGCTATGTTCAGAAATTTATGTAAGGAAATAGAGACCGAATTTTTCGGAGCCAAACTTGATTATGAAGAAAAAGCAAGAGAATGGCAAAGAAAGACTAACAACATTGAATTATGGGATATGAGATACCTAAAAAATTATGTTACCGAATTCAGTCAATATTATTACAAAATTGGACATAATGAAACTAATCTTGGTGTGTTCTATGACAAATTACCATATCCGATAAATTCCGTAATTAATGAAAAATGCATGACATGGCTTGAAAAACAGATGTCATTGATACCCTTAGCTTAAGAATCTTTTATCTAAGAAAATGAATCAATGATCAATGTCTTGATCTCTAGAAGCAAAAGAAGATTAAGAAGCAGTTTTTAACTTGCTACGATTCACCTCACCAATGGGGAAAAGAACCAGAAAAAAGAAGAAAAAGAAAATTCTATAAGCAAAAGAGCTTTAACAAGCAAAGGGAGAGAAATACAGAAGACAATATTATAACAACAAGTCCTAAAAAACGTAGTTTTTTTAGGAAAGCAGCTTATTGTCCTGCAGAGAAAAACAACTGGAATGCTGGGCATGCGGATAAGTAGAACATTATGCTAATGAATGCAAAAATAGGAAGAATAATAAGCTTATTGAAACCTTGGAAAGCATAGATTACGTTGAGCTTAGTGAAGATGAGGCATTAGACCTAGCCTTAAATAACAACAAAGGAATTATTGAAATTATATTGGACAATGAATATGATGAAAAGTAGCTCAATTAGTCTTGGTGATATTCAAGGAGAAGAGTTTGTTGTAGATAATAAAAACAAAGATGTCAAAGAAAATTGGGTTCTTCCCATAATTCAAAAAGACATAATTTATAAAAAGTCAATCTTTTAATTAAAAAGCAAATACATATGTGAAATGATGAATGGAGATATGGAGATAAAGGATTATGCATTTGACGTTGAAGAAGTTAATCTCATCAATTAGGAAAATATCCTTAAGTATAACAAAGATAGGAAGTACAAGTATATCCATGTTGGAAGTATCCAAGTTCAAATCATTCCATTACAATATTTTGACAAAGATATTGATCTATATGCTTTACTATGTGACATTAGGCATACCAAATTTAATAATCAAATTATCACAGAGATTAAGCCTAATTTATGCAATGGATCAGTACGATTCAACTGCCGATCAGGATATTATGTGAGTCTAAAAGATAAATTTGCTAAAAACTTCTTATCTCTTAAGATAAAAATAGTTGGGATGGATATGAAAAGAGGAGGATATCTATTGAGAATATTTTAAAAAATCATCTACAAATTAGATAATATCATAGACCCAAAGACTAAGGTAATAATGATAGAGGCAAAAAATTTTGAAAGTCCTATCCCTATGCAAAAGATCCAGATAATTAAATCCAATCCTCAGGAGATAAAAATCAATCGTTCATGAATATCTAACTTTGCCAATCCTACAGGGATCAATAAGAAAAATGTAACAAAAATTGATAAGGAATGTAAAATTACCACTAAACCCCAATTATTAAGAAGTATGAGTGCAAGATTAGATTGGAGAAAAGGATCTTCATCGGCTAAAGAAGAGCTTAAAGAAGATGATACAATTAGTATGCCCAGTGAAATAAGTAGAATGAGTTTTGAGTCTGCAAGACCTAGTGTATACTGAAGTATTAGTCTCGATAGAAATGTCATTGGGTACAAAACCAGAACTGTTAGCGAGCCAATCTATGAAGATGAATTAGTTAAAACTATGACTATGAAAATATGCTATGAAGCTACTAATACGAATCTTAATAGCATTTATATCCCAACAAAGGTGTAATTAGAGGGATATAATAAATATGAGTTCTGTGCCTACATAGATAGTGATTGTTCTGTATGCTTTAAAAAAAGATCATTATTTCTGGAGTTTATGTGGAAAAGAGCTAAAAATCCTTTACAAGTGGGAATAGCTGATAATAATATTATGAGTCACAATGAAGCCATAAAAGGGTTATCCATAAATTAGGAGGAGTCCAATACATTATATCAGTTCTATGAGCTACTGATCAACCCTCTCATAAAATGATTATTGGGAATAATTTTCAAAGACTATATTCTCTATGCACACAGACTATAAACCAAATAATATTTACAATTACCGGTCACTCAGTTCCCATTAAAAAATTAAGTAAGGCTTACATTCATTAGAAAATTGAATTTACATACAGCCAGCGTGATGCGAAGGTAATGCCTGTACAAAGGGAGATAGTACTGAAAATCTCATTGGTTGAGTTATCTATTAAAGAGTAGATTGGTGCACAATAAGAAAAATAATGTAAAGAACACTACTCTGATAATTCTCTAAAATTTTGGGATAAAGATAAAATATTTGTTAAACTTACTTTATTAAATCCCAATACTATTATCTGAGTTAAACAAGTGGTGTACACACACCAGGACATCCAAGAATTTAATAAACAAATCAAAGAATTTCTGGATAAAAAATTAATCAGGAATACAAGAGTCCTCACACTAGTCCTGCTTTCATGGTATGAAATCATGCTAAAAAAAAGAGAAAAAGTAAGAATGGTAATCAATTACAAAAAGCTTAATGATAATACTATCTTTGATGTTTATTATATTCCTAACAAAACAGTTCTTTTTAACAGAATTCAAGGAGCATCTTAGTTTTCGAAAATGGATTGCAAAAGTTGATATTGGCAAATTAAATTGGAAGAAGAAAGCATTCCTTTAACTGCATTTAGTGCCCCATAAGGATATTATGAGTGGATAGTAATGCCATTCGGTCTAAAGAATGCATATTAGATATTTCAAAGAAGAATGGATAACATCTTCAAAGACCTTAATTACTGTTGTTTAGTTTATGTCGATGATATCCTTGACTTTTTCAAAACCATAGAACAGCATAAAGATGATGTCTTAGCTGTCACTCAAAGATGCATTGACCATGATATTATATTTGGTAAGAACAAGTGTATTTATACTGAATAAGAAATTGAATTTTTAGGTTTAGAGATTAAAGTTGGACAAATCATCCTACAAAACATGTTCTAGAAAAATAGAGAATTTCCCTGAAAAGATTGCAGGTAGGAAATAGCTAGACCGGTTTCTTGGATGCCTTACCTATGCTTCAGATTTCATCAAAGATTTGGCTAAACTAAGAAAGTCATTACAGCAGAAACTTAAGAAAGATGTGAGTTGGACATGGACCACTAACGATTTAAAGATTGTTTAGAACTTCAAAAAGATGTGTAAAAATGTTCCTGTTCTTAATTTATCTAATGTAGGAGATGATTTAATTCTTGAGACAGATGCTAGCAATGAGCACTTGAGTAGAGTACTCAAAATCAAAGAAGGAGAAAAACTTTATAAATATTGCAGTGGAAGTTTTAATAATGCAGAATGCAACTATCCCACGATTGAAAAAGAAATTCTTGCAGTCATAAGGGGAATTGAAAAGTTTTTAATTTTTTTAGCTCAAAAACTTTTTCTTATTCGAACTGATTGTAAAGGAATACTTGGTTTAGTGAAAAAGAATTTATCAAATATGCAAGCACAAGGGCGACTCCTGCGTTGGCAAGTATTGGCTTAGCTAATTTTTCTTATCTATTGAATATATACAGGGATCGAAGAATTTTCCAGCCGGCAGCCTAACTCGAGAACTTGTCAATAATGATCATCCGAGCAGAATTCCTATCGAAAAAGGAGGAAATCCAGAATGAAATGCCATTAATACTAGAACGGGTTTCTCCTTCTAGTAGAGTCCTTATTGATAATTTGAAATTCCATACAAAAAGTAGATCACATTTTGGTCTACTATCTTTTGCCTACCTAATAACCTAAAGATTTTCACTTCTACAGTTACAAGTTAATTGTCTACGGTGTCCTTATGATATCCAAGAAAAAATAAGTTCTCACATTCAAGAAAAATGGTTCAATGAGTGGTATGCAACCTGCATAGATTATTATCATCATTATTCCTATGATATTTGGGAGTTTAGGAGTACAACGATCTACTTTCTAGATAAGTCTGGAGTTGGTGGTGTTAGTTTCCCAGTAAATTCAACTCTCCAAATGAACCCGCTATTAAGGCCTGGGAATACGGGATGGTACTTTACTTTATAGAAATTCCAGATCTGAAGTTTCTATTTTTCTCAATACTAACTAAATTTCAGCAATGCATATTCCAAAGGATCCATTGGATTCTTACATCTCCTGATGGTCCAACAAAAATTCCTGTTAGCAGATGCCTAAATTTGGAGGTACATGGTGCAGTTATCGAATATGAAAATGGAAAAGCCAAATCAGTCTATTATCTTGTTCAGATTATTGATTATGACAATCTCTATGATCAACGACAAGAATGATTTCCTGGATGATGAGAATTATTTATTGGTCCTGCTTTAACCAGAGCCATTGGTTTTTACAACATTTATCATCAAAGTTGGGCACTAATTGAACAAAGAAAACCGTTAATGCATTGTAGAAATACTACTTTCACCTACGGCAATAAGTTTAAAGAATAAATAAAGGTAGAAGGAGCAGTTTTAGAAGATATCTTGGACTATCTCTTTGATGTTGGAGGTTGAAAGTTTTTATCAAAGAAAGGGAAGAAATATCTTCTTCAATTATTTGAGAAATGGGATCCAGAGTATCTTAAACAATTCGATGAAGATTTTGATAATTACCCAGATAATGATAGTTCGGAAAATATAATTGTAGATGAAGGCGCAAAATCTCAATAATGATGACTAGCCTTGTCATCATGAAAAACTCTGAAAAGTGGTTGCTTCATTATTATACTATTTTGACAAGTATCTAGTCTGTAAAATAAACCAGTTGTACTATTGCCATCAGGGTGTACTGTAGCCACATGAAAAATCATTATGTACTGTAGCTATTAGGACATCATATGTACCCCCAACCCTTTATAAAAAGAGAGGTCGAGTGCTGAGAAGGGACACGGTCATTTAAGCATTCTTGAGCAAAAAGGAAGTTAGGATTCTCCATTTCTTTACGAGCAAGCATCTCTAATGATCTTAACTTAAGTCTGTCTTCTAGTTTACCATTGCAATATTTCCACTTTCAAGCTTTCAATAAAAGAAGCTTCCCAGTAGGGAATGTTATTCAATTAAACCTTATGTCTTAAATATTATAGTTTCTTGATTAAAGTCTCACTATTTTTTAAAATATAAAACTTGCTTTGTGACTATGGTCTAAGGTAGGAAACGAAATAGATCTATACTATACTTGATCTAAGGAAGGCGTGGTTGAGATTAGTAATATCTGTATACTGGAAGTTAGAGGAATGCCAGGGTCTAGCGCCGACTAAGTTTAGGTAACGATCGAAACTTCCTAATTGAGTTTTAATTATTTTGCTAAGCGTGATGGGCCTATAACCACAGAAAGTATAATATACAAGATATAAGTAGTCGATTATGATAACTAGTACCAGTAAAGTTATTATAAGAAGTTTAATCAAGCATATTTGTTAAAAAAACCTTAAAAATAGTTTATTTACGCAGCTAACTCTTTTTAGAGGCTTTTCCGTAGTTTTTAAAAGTTCAAGGACTAAAATAATAATAAGTACCTGAATGTCACTTGTGCCTAAACTGGAGGACCAAAGTGTTAAGTTTTTTAAAACCTGGTCTAACATATGAATACGCTAAAACTGGAGGTACCAAAGTGTCAAATTTTCACAATGTAGCCAGATGATGCTTTGCATGCGCTTCTAGTGAGATCAAGGGGTGTTGAGTAGAAGGCTGCCAAAGTGGGGGAAAACAAAATAATTGACAAGTGGTGGTGGAACCTCTATTGCATTTCTTTTTCCGTGACAAATGGCCGAATTGTGTTTGTGTTTTGTGTTGGTTGTATTTCTACTTTTAAGCACTTATAAGCGTTGTAGAATCTTGGAACTCTTACGAGCAAGATGATGGAATTAGTTAAAGCTTTACATAGATGTGGATTAACATAACTTGTGTTCAAAAAACTAGGTGGGTGGAAGCTAAAGTTAGAGAACTTAACGAGTACAAGTTCTGGCGTTCGGGGTTTAATAGAGTTAGAAATGGAGTTGGTATTTTACTTGATGAGGAGTTGGTTAATCAAGTTCTCGAGGTGAGGCATAAAAGTGACCGTACTATGTCTATTAAGTTGGTGTTGGGGTCAGAAATCTTCAATGTGATTAGTGTTTATGCACCATAAATAAGTTTGGTAGATAATATTAAGATATAGTTTTGGGAGGATTTGGATATGATTATTTAGGGGGACCTTAAAGCGAAAAACTTTTCTAAGGGGCAACTTAAATGGGCATATGGGAGCTAGAGCATATAGATGTGATGCATCACATGAAGGTTTCGGTTATAGAGAAAGAAACATTGGAGGGGTATCAATTCTAGACTTTGCAGTTGTTTATGAATTGATGATTGTAATATCCTATTTGAAGAAGGAGGACCATCTAGTGACATTTAAAAGTGGCATCACAAAGACTCAGCTTGACTACTTTCTAGTTAGGGCGGCCTATCGAAGGATGTGTAAAGATTGTAAAGCGATAACTAGCATATATTTGGGGACACAACATAGATTATTGGTGACAGATGTGGAGTTTAAAATGTTCGGAGAGGTAGAAGAGAAGTTTTAGGGATCATAGAGTGAGATGGAGGAATCTTACTGAGGAGAACGCAACAAATTTATCGAAGAGGAGTAAAGGAGAAGGGAGCTGGAAACAAGAAGATGCAGACACAATGTGGGAAGCAATAGAAGAGTGCATACCGAGGTCGGTTACAGAAGTCTTAGGTACATCAAGGGGAAATGAAAGCATAATACAAGGAGCTTAGTGGTGGAGTGAGGAGGTAAAACTTAAACTCAAGATGAAACAAGAAGCATATGTTGCTTTAGTCAACAGTACGAACAATGAAAAAAAAGAGGTTAATAAAGGTAGGTACAAGTCATCAAAAAGGGTCATAAAGAAAGTCATTGTTGTGGCTAAGAATAGCGCTTACGATAAATTATATCAGAAACTTGAGACTGAAGAAGGTGAGGAGGTCTTCAAACTAGAGGTTAGGAAAAGGAGAACAAGAGACTTGGCTAATGTAAGGTACGTCAAAGATGAAGACACTAGGGTCCTAATAGAGGAAGCAAAAATAAAGGTAAGATGGCATAGGTACTTTTATAAGCTCTTCTGGTGAGATGATTGAGAATTCCTAAAGGAGGGAGCAAGAGTGGCGTCAAAGGTCACAATACTCTCGATTCTGCAACCCCAGAGTAGACAAGATTAAAAAGGCCCTGATGAGGACCAGTGGAAAGGTTATGATCCTAGACTAAGTCCTCAATAGAAGTGGGAAAGTGTTTAGGTGAAGAGGGTCTAAAGCGGTTCACAGAGTTATTTAATGTTATTTTTAAGATTATAAGGATACCCCTCGAATGGAGATTTAGTAACAAGAACAGAGGTCATATTCAAAATTGCAATCATTATAGACGTATAAAATTACTTATCACACTATGAAGTTATGGGAAATGGTGATTTAAAGAAGGTTAAGGAAGGATGTTTCAATATCAGAGAGTCAATTTAGTTTTATGCCGAGCAGATCGACTATAGAATGTCACGGGGTCATTACTCTCTCCTCAAAAAGTCGGTCTGATAGGTGTGTAGTGCCATCGCTTATAGGCCCAACAGCCTCCCATCACTTATTTGATGTGGGATTTCTGTCCGTGACATTCTCCCCCACCCAATCTCATGATGCCCTGGTCATAGATGGAGCCGCTTGCCTATCCCATTCCGTCGAAGTGCTTGGTAAGACATCGGAGTCAGGTCTGGGTTAGCTCTGATACCAATTGTCATGGGGTCATTACTCTCTCCTAAAAAGGCCAATCTGATGGGGTGTGTAGTATCATCACTTATAAGCCTAGGACTCTCCCATCACGATGTGGGATTCTTGTCCGTGACAAGAGGCAATCCACCTCTTTAGGAGGCTCATAGAATTATATAGGGATAGGAAAAAAGACCTTTACATGATATTCATATAAAGAAAGCTTATAACATAGTATCGCATGAAATGTTATGGAGATGCTTGGAAACGAAAGGAGTGGTAAGTGCATATGTTTGAGTTATTAAAGATATGTACAAATGAGTAATGACAAGTGTTACACAATGACTTTCTAGTCAATATTGTACTACATTAGGGATCAGTTTTAATACAATTTCTATTCATTATTGTTATGGATAAACTCACTAAAGAGATCTAAGATGATGTAATATGACGTATGCTATTTACAGATGACATTGTTCTTACTGATGAAAATAAGGAGTGAGTTAACAATAAGTTTGAGCGACTGAGACATACCCTAGAGTCTAGAAATGTTAAATTAGATCAATTAAAAACATAATATTTAAGGCCGGGTTTCAATAGAAGGGAAGATGGAGGTAGAAAAGTCACCATTGATGGGGTGACAATACCAAGGGTTGGGAAATATTTAGGCTTGATCATACAAGAAAAAGAGGATATTGATGAAAAAATTAACCAATGTGTCACACCGGGATGAAAAAAATGGAAGAATACTTTTGGTGTGTTGTGTGATAAAAGAATTTATGTAAAGTTCATCATATGGTGATGAGACCAGCATTGTTGTATTGCTCCAATTGTACGTAAATAACAAGGGTACAAGTATAAAGTTTGATGGTAGCAGAGATAAGGATGATTTGATAAATGTGTGGCCATATGAGATTGGATAGGATTAGAAATAAGGTGATTGGAAATAAAGTTAAAACGGCACCCATAGAAGATAAGATTAGAGAAACTAGACTTAGATGACTTGGTCACGTGAAGAGGAGTGTGGATGCACCTGTGAAAAGATGTAAGTTGATTAACCTCATGAAAAGTAGAAGAGGAAGAGGATGACCAAAAAAAGAGTTCGAACAAGGTGATTAAACATGATTTGAAATTTTTACGGCTTACAAAGTTGTGGCTCAGGATACGGGTCTGTGGAGGCCTAGGATTAAGGCTGCGGACATAGATAACTAGCTTCTTGGCATTCTTTTGGCTGCTCATTGGTAAGAATTGTTGTTGTGTTGCAATGGCCAGTATTTGATCCTATGTGTATAGTACTTTCGTATGCTAGTAATACCCTTATCTTTACATAGTATTATTATCCTGCCTTTGATTTGACTATGGTACATTACGTACCTCTCCTATGATGTACTTATGTTTCTTTACTATTCTAAGTACTTCCTTTATACATTAACTTTTGTTTATCAAAAGTTTCAACTTCAAAAATTATTTTCTAAAATTTTTTGTACGTGGGTCTGTCACTTTGAGGGTATATATGTCTGCAAAGGTAAGAATTTTTCTTAAGCCCCTAAACTTTTAAAATTTGCATTTTAATCCCAATTCTTAAAAACTTACTTTCAAAAATTTTAAATTTGTGCATGTGTAATTTCTCTCAGTTGAAGTGTTCTCGATCCTCTTTCATCTAGTATCAGAGCCACGCGATCAAAATTAATTAAGATAGTTAAGTAATAATTAATTAAGTTAATTAATTTTTATTAATGCTTGAATCATCATCTGCTTGTCCTGGACCAAATTATTCACATATTGTGCATTCACCAGAAGGCATTTCTCCAATAGCACCTTAATTAAACTATGTCATTGATATAGTTTTAGAATTAAAAATAGAATTAGCTAAAATTAGGACTGAAGTTAAGGACTTAAGAAATAATTATCTGTAATTCATCTTTCTCTAGTACGAAGTTAGGCATAGCGAAAAAGCTACTGCTAGCATTAGTACTCCATTTATGCATGAATATCCTTTCCAAAACCCAAAAAATAAAAATTCATTTCCTTTGTAGGATATAATCCAAAAGGAATTAGGAGAAAAATCATGCAAAAAATTGGCTGAAAAAGCAGAAAAAGAAGAAGAAGATGGAGTATAAGCAGTATACTCTTGAAGAATTACAAAATATGTTTGAGAAAGAATAGAATCCAGAAGAATTAAATAAGATTATGAACGCAATTAGCAATAAACATGATGTCTCATCTAATAATAATGAAGAGACAAATAATGTCCAATTTGAAGAAGAAATATATCAGCAGATGAATCTGATTAAACTGGAAGATCTTAATGTATTACCATTAGAAGAAGTCGTCTGATTAAACTGGAAGATCTTAATGTATTACCATTATAAGAAGTCAGATGAAAACTTAATAAGAAATATGGTCAAATGGCTGAAGATGAGATTAATGAAATCTGGTTAATAATATTATTCCTAAGCCTGAAAAATTTAGTGAACGTTCTAGAAGAAATACTTATTTTATAAGACCTAGGTATGTTCCAGCAGGGCGTAGAACCAATTTTTTCTTTGGGTTTGTCCCAAGGAAAACTATAACTCTTGAAAAAATTGACCTTACCCCAATCAGCCAAACCGGATATCTCTTAAACATCAATGGAGCGCGTAATAGTGAAGAAATATTTGAGCATTAGAAAAGAGGTACGAATAGTATTTTGAACTTAAACACTACGTGGACTGTCGTAAATTTTCTAACCTACATCGAACATAGTTTTCTGGTACTGTAGCTGACGGGCGTGATTCGTTAAATGAAGACGATAAAAATACATTAAGAATGATAGAAACACTAGCCGCAATGTTCAAAAATCTAGGTAAGGAAATCGAGACTGAGTTTATAGGAGCTAAACTTGATTCTGAAGAGAAAGCAAGAGAATGGCAAAGAAAGATTAATAATATAGAAGTATGGGATATGAGATATCTGAAAAATTATATTGATAAATTTAATCAATATTATTATAAAATTAGCCATAATGAAACTAATCTTGGTCTGTTCTATGACAAATTATCATATCTCATAAATTCCATAATTAATGAAAAATACATTGCTTGGCTTGAACGAGCAGATGTTATTGAGACCCTTAGTTCACGAATCTCTTGTTTAAGAAAATGAGTCGATGATCAATGTCTTGATCTCAGAAAGCAAAAGAAAATTAAGAAACAGTTCCTAATTTGTTGGGACTCACCTCACCAATAGGGAAAAGAACCTAAAAGAAGAAGAAAGAGAAAATTTTATAAGAAAAAGAGTTTCAATAAGCAAAGGGGAGAGAAATATAGAAGAAAATATTATAACAAACCAAGCCATAAAAAACGAAGATTTTTTTAAGAAAGTCTCTTATTGTCCTGCAGGGAAAAGACAACTGCAAATGCTGGGCATACGGCAAAGTAGGACAATATGCTAATGAACACAAAAATAGGAAGAATAACAGGCATATCGAGATCTTAGAAAGTCTAGATTATATTGAGCTTAGTGAAGATAAAGCATTAGATCTAGCCCCAGGTAACGACAAAGGAATTGTTGAAATTATATTAGACAATAAATATGAAGAAAATGATTATGTGGAAATAACTCATATGATGAAAAGTAGCTCGATTAGCCTTTATGATCTTCAAGGAGAAGAGTTTGTTATAGATAATGATAATGAAGAAGTCAAAAGATATTGGGTCCTTTTCATAATCCAAAAAGACATGATCTATAAAAAATTTATCTTTCAATTAAAAAGCAAATATGTGTGCGAAATGATGGAAGGAGATCTAAAAATCAAAGATTGTGAGTATGATGTGGGAGAAGTTAATCTCATTAATTGGGAAAATATTCTTAAGCGTAACAAAGATAGAAAGTATAGATAAATCCATGTTAGAAGTGTCCAAGTTCAAATCACTCTATTATAATATTATGGCAAAGATATTGATCTTTATGCTTTGCTCTGTGATATTAGGCATACCAAGTTTAATAATCAAATTATCACAGGGATTAAGACCAATTTATGTAATGGATCAGTAGAATTTAATTATCGACCTAGATATTATTTGAGTCTAAAAGATGAGTTTGCTAAAAATTTCCTATCCCTTAATAGGATGGATATAGAAAGAGGGGGATATCTATTAAGGATATTTTAAAAAATTATCTACAAATTATATAATACCATAGACCCAAAGACTAAGGTGGCAATGATAAAGCCAGAAAAATTTGAGAGTCCTACCCCTATGCCAAAATCCAGAGGATGAAATCGAATCCTACAAAGATAAAAATTGATCATTCATAGATATCTAGCTTTGCGAATCTCACAAAAATCAATAAGAAAAATGTGATAAAAATTGATGAGAATTGTAAAATTACCATTAAACCCCAATTATTAAGAAGCATGATTGCAAGATCACAATGGGGAGAAGGATTTTCATCAGCTAAAGAAGAGCATGAAGAAGATGACACAATTAGTATGACTAGTGAAATGAGTAGAATGAGTTTTGAATCAATAAGACATAGTGCAGACCGAAGTATGAGTCTAGATAGAAAGGTTTTGGGTGCAAAATAAGAATAGTTAGTGAACCAATCTATGAAGATGAATTAATCAAAAATATGACTATAGAGATTTGCTATAAGGCCACCAATACAAATCCTAATAGCATCTATATCCCGATAAAGGTCTGTTTAGAGGAATATAATAAATATGAATTGTGCACCTATATAGATAGTGGTTGTTCTGTATGCTTTGAGAAAAGACCTTTATTTTCAGAATTTATGTGGAAAAAAGTCAAAAATTTTTTGCAGGTAAGGATAGCTGATAATAGTATTATGATTCACAATGAAGTCATAAAAGGATTATCCATAGAATTAAGAGGAGTCCAATGCATTATATCGGTTCTATGGACTAGTGATGAACCCTCTCGTGAGATGATTATTAGAAATAATTTTTAGAGACTATATTCTTCATGCACGCAGACCGTAAACTAGATAATATTTACAATTAATGGCCATTCAGTTTCTATTGAAAAATTAAGCAAGGTTTATACTCATCAGAAAATTGAGTTTACACGCAGCCAGCGTGGTGAGAAGGTGGTACCTGCACAACGAGAGGCAGCATTAACAATTTCACTACTCAAGTTATCTATTAAAGAGCAGATTGTCGCAAAGCAAGAAAAATTATACAAAGAACTCAACTCTAATAGTCCTCAAAAATTTTGAGATAAAGATAAGACATGTGCTAAAATCACTCTAATGAACCCCAACACTATTATTCGGGTTAAACAAATGGTGTATACACACCAGGATATCCAAGAATTTGATAAATAAGTCAAAGAGCTTTTGGATAAAGGATTAATCAGGAATAGCAAGAGTCTTTACGCCGGTCCCACTTTTATGGTAAGAAATCATGCAGAAGAAAAAATAGGAAAAGTAAGAATGATGATTAATTACAAAAAGTTTAATGATAATACTGTCTTTGATGGTTATTATATTTCTGACAAAATAGTCCATTTTAACAGAATTCAAGGAGCCACTTGGTTCTCGAAAATGGATTGCAAAAGTGAATATTTGCAGATAAAAATAGATGAAGAAAACATTCCTTAACTGCATTTAGTGCCCCACAAGGAAATTATGATTGGATAGTAATGTCATTTGATCTTAAAAATGCACCTCAAATACTCCAAAGAAGAATGGATAACATTTTCAAAAACCTTAATCATTGTCGTTTAGTTTCCATCGATGATATCGTTCTCTTTTCCAAAACCACAGACAACACAAAGATGACGTCTTAGCTATCACCCAAAGATGCATTGATCATGATATTATACTTGATAAGAACAAGTGCATTTATGCTGAATAAGAAATTGATTTCTTAGGCTTAGAGATAAAAGCTAGATAAATCATACTACAAAAACATATTCTAGAAAAAATAGAAAATTTTTCTAAAAAGATTGAAGATAGAAAGCAGTTAGAAATGTTTCTTAGATGTCTTACTCATGCTTCAGATTTCATTAAAGATTTAGCTAAACTGAGAAAGTCATTGCAGCAGAAACTCAAGAAAGAAGTAATTTGGACATGAACCACTAATGATACAAAGATTGTTCAAAATTTCAAAAAGATGGGTAAAAATCTTCCTGTTCATAATCATGAAGGAGATTATTTAGTTCTTGAGACAGATGCTGGCAATGAGCAATAGAGTGCGATACTCAGAATCAAAGAAGGAGAAAAACTTTATAAATATTATAGTGGAAGTTTTAATCGGGCATAATACAACTACCCCATGATAGAAAAAGAAATCCTTGCAGTCATAAGGGGAATTGAAAAATTTTTAATCTTTTTAGCCACAATACCTTTTCTTATTTGAACTGATTGTAAAAGAATACTTAGTTTTGTGAATAAGAATTCATCAAATATGCAAGTGCAGGGCGACTCCTGCATTGGCAACTATAACTTAATTAGTTTTCCTTCTCTATTGAATATATATAGGGATCAAAGAACCCTCTGGCAGATAGTTTAACTCGAGAACTTACCAATAGTGATCATCAGAGCAGAACTCCTGTCAGAAAATGAGAAAATTTATAATGAGATGCCATTACTACTAGAACGGGTCACTCCTTCTAGTAAAGTCCTTATTGATAATTTGGAATTCCATAGAAAAAGATCACGTTTTAGTCTACTATCTTTAGCCTACCTAATAGCCTAAAAATTTTTCCTTCTAGAGTTACAAGTTAATTACTTTAGATGTCCTTATGACATCCAAGAAAAAAAAAGTTCTTATGTCCAAGAAAAATAGTTCAATGAGTGGTATGCAGCATGTATTGACTATGATTCCTATGGCATTTAGGAGGCTTAGAGTACAACTATCTACTTTCTTGAAAGGTCAAGAGTTGGTGGTATTAGTTTCCTAGCAAACTTAATATCTTCAAATGACCTTGTCATTAAAGTATGAGAATACGGGATGATACTTTACTGTATAGAAATCCTGAATCCAAAGTTTCCCTTTTTCTCAAAACTAACTAAAGTTCAACAATGTATGTTCAGAAGGATCCATTGGATTCTTACATTCCCTGATGGTGAAACAAAAATTTCATTTAGCAAATGCCTAAGTTTGGAGGTACATGGTGAATTAATCGAATATGAAGATGAAAAATCCAAACTAGTCCATTATCTCATTTAGATTGTTGATAACGACGATCCCTATGATCAACGACAAAAATGGTTTCCTGAACTACGAGCCTGCTTTTGCTAGAGCCATCGATTTTTATAACATTCATCATCAAAGTTGGGCATTAATTGAACAAGGAAAAACATTAATGCATTGTAGAAACACTACTTTCACATATGATAATGAGTTTAAGGAATACATGAAGATGGAAGGAGCAGTTTCAGAAATATCTTTGATTATTTCTTTGATGTTGGTGCTGGAAAAGTTCTTATCAAAGAAAGGAAAAAATTATCTTCTTGAATTATTTGAGAGATGAGATCCATAGCATCTTAAATAACTTAATGAAGGTTTTGGTAATTGTCCAGATAATGATTGCCTGGATGATGTAATTGGAGATGAAGGCATACAGAATCTTAATAACGATGACTAATCTTATCATTATTAAAAACTCTGAAAAGTAGTTGCTCCATTATTGTACTATTTTGATAAGCATCAGGTCTGTAAAATAAGGTAGTTACTGTAGCCATGTGAGCGTACTGTAGCCATGTGTAAAAGCAGTATATACTGTAACCGTTAGGGCATTCTATGTGTCCTCATCCCTTCTATAAAAGGAGATGTCAAATGCTGAGAAGAGACACGATCATTTGAGTATTTTTGAGCAAAAGAGAAGTCAAGATTCTCCATCTCTCTATGAGCAATCATCTCTGATGATCTTAGCTTAAGTTCCTCTTCAAATCTTTCCATTGTAATATTTCCACTTTCAAGCTATCAATAAAAGAAGTTGCCTAGTAAGGAACGTCATTCAATTGAACCTTATGTCTTAAATGTTGTCATTTCTTGATTGAAGTTCCACGATCCTTTAAAAATATAAAGAACTTGATTAATGACTACGGCCCGAGGTAGGATACGAAACGAATATGTGCTGTGCTTGATCTAAGGAAGGTGTGGTTGAGATTAGCAGTTTCTGTAATCTGGAAGTTAGAGGAACGTCAGGGTCCAACGAAAACTAAGTTCAGGTAATGGTTAAAAATTTCTAATTAAGTTTTAATTATTTTGCTAAGCATGGTGGGCCTATAATCGCAGAAAATGTAATATCTAAGATATAAGTAGTAGATTATGATAATTAGTACTAGCAAAGTCATTATAAGAAATTTAATCGTTTAAAACAAGCATATTTTTTGAAAAACCCCAAAAAACAGCTTATTTGCATATTTTTCTAATTCCAGAGACTTTTTTGTAATTTCTAAAAGTTTTTGGACTGAAAGTGAAAAAGAAAAGAGCAAGGGAGGTATTAAAAAGTTAAAAGAAGCTTTCAAAAGGTAGTAAAAAATTAGAACGTCATAGTTCATGGTACAAAAAAAATTAATCCACAAACCTGGGGGTTAAAAATATTAACCTGTCAAACCACGAGGTATAAAAAAGTTAAAAATTCTTGCTTTTCCCCCTCAAAATACCGACAATAAATGGATATTATTTTAAGAGTAATTTATGGCTTATCCTTATACAAAAAAAGTGTAATTTATGGCTTATATAATATTGACAATTGATGAATAGTGATTGCAAGATGGATGCCACGCCTGACAGTGATGTACTTATGCTTTGTTTAATTAACTTCTTCCCTAATGACGTAAAATTTAAATGGATCCAACAACAATAATTTGGAATATGCGCAGCCTTGAATAGATTTCATTTTAAGTATACGTCCAATAGAAATTTTTAACCGGCCAACAAGAGACCACCAAAAAGATTGTCCAGATCTGAATTTTGGCTTGTATGATTTGTTCGAACATGAAAAGATTCAGATATGGTTGTATATTTTTCATCCAAATTTTAAATATTATCTGATTTGTTTTATACAAAAAAGATCCAAATTCGAATTTTTGCCTAAAATGCATAGCCATATTATGATAAATGGTGTAACGAGACTCCGGCTCCCACAATGATAACAGAAATTCGGCGGCTCATTCTTAACAAACCCCGGGTGTACCTCCTTGAGCAAAAGGCCCCAACTCATTACCGTCAGGGTTCGTTAACACTACCTACATCAGTCTTGGATGCATGTTAAGGCGACATGCTTACAGCAACAATAAGGCATGCAAGAAAGACATCATCTCAAAATCATTTCCAGAATGAAATTTCCAGCCGTCACGGTAAATGTTCATCATCATCCTGTATTCCAAGACACAGGCTCGGGCCTCAAATTCTGGATTAAATGATACAAGAAATATACTTTGAATGCCAAGACCAAATTGTGAAAGAAGACATTGGCTATTTATTACGATTATCGTTAATCAAAACAGGAGGGTCTCAACTTCACCCTAGGCAGAAAGCCCTGGAATGAGCACAGCTCAAGGAATATTAGTAACCCCAGTAATCATTACGGATTTCATCGTCGAATTTCTGCCTCAATTCTGGATGCTTCTCAAAATATTCATCAGCAGTCATGGTAGTCAGCTTTTTCTGGAAACAGATCCGAGATAAATTAGTAATACAGTTAAAAAAAAAAAAAAAACTGAAAGCAATTCTGAAAATATTCAATTCCATTTTGGCAGATACGACAGAGTGATCTGCATTACCTTCAATTCCTGTACATCGGCTATTTCTTTTTCTAACCTTTCAGACTCCTTCAAAGACCTTTGCTCTGCTCCTTTCAGTTCCACCAACTGCAAAATCACATAAAAATGTCGAGTCAGTACCATCCCAAACAAAAGGAATCCATCATTCCTAGTTGGAGAGAATGCTTTGGCAAAAACACCCCACACTCTCTCAAGTGCATGAATGGATTTCAATATGTTCTTCTCATCTTATGTTTCTTTCTGTGCTCAGATAGAATGCCCATGTAACCACTTCAAAGGAAAATCTCCTCACTCATCCAATATTTCAACTGAATTTGCATCGCACTTACAAATTGAAGGAAAATTTCCTTGAGCTATGCGATGGGAAGAGGGGCACATTTGAATCACAAACTAGGAATTCCTACTGGCTAACTGCAATTTGAGAAACAGAGTCAACTTCCTTCAACCTCATTAGTGGCATTATAGCAATAGCATCATTCACCATAAAATTTCTGAAATCAACTCCCCAAAGTGTCTTTCTTTTCTGTTCTTCTATTTCTTTGTCAAAGTAACGAGTCCATCTTACTCTTGTAAAGAAAAGATAAGCACACATTCAGGAAGAATACTAAATGCAGTTCCATGAATGTACACAAGGCCACCCCCCCCCCCCCCCAACCCCTACAGCAAGGGAAATACTAAGGGCTATGGTTACCCACCAATGAATCAAACTTTGGCTTGTACTCTTGGGTGACTTTGTCCACATACTTTGGGATCTCAACGCCTGTAGAAGAACAGCATTTTCATGTTGGCAATGCATGAACAACCAGAATAAGTCATTAAGGGGGGGGGGGGGGGAATACTGTAGAAATATAATGTATATAGTTAAACATCATATCATCAAACTATAGGTCAAGATATGTCAAGGCCGAAATATCTAACTGACAAGGAATGATAAACCTTCTCAAGTTTTTGGCAAATAAAGACCTTTGGTCACTGGTGAGGAATGCAAAGTCTAGTTTTCATTATGGCTAGAAGTTTCTCAATTCTCCCGACTACTAGGAAAAGCTATGCAGAGTGATGCACAAGATTAGGCCCATGTGCCTCAGCATAATCCCTAATAATTAGTATCATCAAAAAATAGGAATTGCTATAACACATGACACTTTTATGACATGCTTAGTATTGCACATTTAATACTCCAGCATCAGAAGGTCCAGTTCCCACCAACTGTAGAGAACAGAACAGATAGAACATCACAGGAAGATAAGGAAAAATAAGACAAAAGACAATGAATAAGAAAATAGAGCCAAGGTCTCTTCAAGCTTATGATCATTCGCCAGAGCAAAAGCCACCAAGAATTATAAAGAGTATCACCATAAAGCAACTGATTTAAAATGTGATTGTCAAGTATATGGAGAGTATTGTCCAGTAGAGATGAACAGCAGGTTGGATTGACATTGTCATGCAAGTCATATGTCCCAAGGAGCACTGAAAAAGAACTGTTTTGCCCTTATATTATCGTAGTGTACCATGCAAAACCAGTTGACCAGCTATGACAGTCGCAAGAGAACAGAAGCAAAATTTTCTCTCTTTAGAGTTCAAAGTTGAAACCAACTTAGCCAACCAAGTAACGTCCGACTGGACAGCTACTCTACTAGCAGCTACTTAAGCTTAAGAGAAGAATTGGCATTTTACACAGCATAAAAAATGGGATATGTAATTTCTATATTGGCTAGAACAATGATAGAAGTGATCCCATGGTGTATCAATCTAGCTATCCATGGCTTGGCCTTTCCTTCAGTCACAACACTGCACGTGCACCTATCTTTCTGGTTTCCGCTTTTGTTTTCATCAACATTTTTTGATGTACTAGACAAGTCAACCCTTGAAACCAGCC
The DNA here is from genome assembly GCA_029747015.1 of Carnegiea gigantea. Taxonomy (NCBI): domain Eukaryota; kingdom Viridiplantae; phylum Streptophyta; class Magnoliopsida; order Caryophyllales; family Cactaceae; genus Carnegiea; species Carnegiea gigantea. The sequence continues at coordinate 82,768 of JAKOGI010002528.1, forward strand.
TCCCTTCTTAAGGTTGTTGTCATCATTGTTGTACAATAGGACCAACCAAAATAAAATAAGAACTTCATAATGACACATGTAAGCATTAGCAAGAATATCTTCAAATCACAAACGCCAAATCTACAGAAGGCACCCCAATGTTTTGAAGTTGCTGCAATCTTCCTACTTTTTTGAACCTTTACTACCTTGAACAGTTCAACTTTGAGAACTACTTCATAGTACCTTCTTTACATTCTTCTAAAGTAACTTAGCGCCATATCAATTAATTACCGATTTATAAATAAGTCAAGAACAAACACCATTAAAGCATCAACTAGACTAAGAAGGACAAGGACATTCATCAGCAATAAGTATGGCTTCTTTATAGCCAAATTTCACATTACTATGGTTATGTCATGAGGTACAGGCCTTCCCTGAACAAGGGGCATTACTTCATCTCCTTATCATCTGATGATCTGATTTCGGCAATTTCATGAGGTACAAGCCTTCCCTTAACAAAGGGCATTGTTATATATAACACTTTAAGGAAACATGGTATCCTGAAACAATGCAATTTTCCCCCACAAAAGATTTATAACTACTATCAGTTCCATAGCAAATTACATAGTACAATGCTGAAGGGGTACATTGAAAAAAGAGGCATTGAAGATAGCAAGCAGAGGGTACTTCCGTACTGCACATGATAATAAAAAAGCCCATGGTCACAGACAGCAAAATTTGCCAAACCTCAGGATCTCGATCGAACATGCTTCTGATTATTCGTATGCCCACTCAACAATCATTGCCCACATCAACTAAGGTATGTAACACATGAGACAAACGAATATTACGCTAATAATTTAGCTATGAAAATTCCTAGAAGGTTCGCCAAAGAACTAATATATAAATTATCCTTTTTGCAACTTTAGACAACAGACTACACTGATTGTACACATAGAAGGAATAGAATTAGCAGGTGATTTAATAGTAAAGATTATCACATCAAGAGTTCAAATTCAATTGCTCCACAATGTTGAATAGTTGAAGCCAAGTACTTCATTGCAAGCAAAACATGTAGTTTTGGATTCAAAGGATAAAACAATAGATGATTACTTGAAGGCACTCTACAAGCTACTAAGACACAGAAGAATCTAAAGAATGAAATCCTTTTTTAACGTATTAAAAACAATAATCTAAGTGGAAACTCACTGTCATAAGCTTCCTTGTACATATCAACCAATTTAGAGCCAATTCCTTTTCTGTAATATTCCCAATCTATGGGCTCAGGTTCCTGCAAAATTAAACACAATCAATCAATAAAAATACCAGTTAACCAAAGCATCTTCATGTCATTCCTTCAGACTCCAGACACATTAGCTTATAGATAAACTCAATGCAATTTCCATAAGTTCAACATTAGGTGAGCCTCATTGCAACTGCAAATTCTAGGACAAACACAAATAAAAAAAGGTATGTATACAGCATTAACACCAACCAGCATGGAAATTCATGAACCAATAACTACTATCTACATTTCGAGAAAATAATAGAGAATGAGCACACATGCAGAGAACTACACTGACCAACAAACACATTATGACACCATATCTAAATGAGACAATGTTCAGTGTTGCGCCCAGAGGGGTTTTTTTTTTTTTTGGGGGGGGGGGGGGGGGAGATTATGAAATTTGATCTTAGGAACCTATGACATTTTTCTCGGGCATAAATAAATGATCAGTATCATGAAGTGTGTCAATCTTCATTGACTACGTGTCTCTCGTGCCACAGAACGTTCAACAAGATGCCAACTACCATCAAGTGGGACAGCACAATCAGAAAGAAACCCCTTCATCGACAGTAAGCCCCTCCCCATTCCTTCCCGCCAAACAAGCTCTAAAGATAAAGCCTTCACAAACATCTAACATCACTATGAAGGGGATTTATTCCCAGCAACCATTTTTCAAAGCTTATCAAGGATTGTCCCCCCCCCCCCCCCCGAAAATCCAAAGCGTTATCATGGATCACAGAACAAGCACCCGCATTGCATTTGCCATCTCAAAATTAATGTCAAATTATCCAACTCTTGAATTGACGATCCCCACGCCACAGAAGAAATGTCCAAAGACTAGGGACTTTAGAAGAAATCGTGATCCTTTTTCCTGCAATTTTCCGGCAATCAAACTGAAAATCACTACTCAAAAGATCAGAAAATCCACCAATCAAAGCTCCCCATTTTTGTTGAAGCCCCAACGATCAACTAGTCAACTAATAACCGAGATCCGAACAAAATGAAAGCTGAAATCGCAGATGTTAGACAAAGGGAATACCTGACTGAACTTGGCGGAGAGCTCATGATTGACTTCATCGAAAGCGCGACGAAGAGTGGCGAACTCCTTGCGAGCCTCGTCGGAGACAAGGAGCTTAGCCATGCCTTCCCAATCGATGTTCTTGGATGGCTTGAACGCGACATCGGAGAACTTCCTGACCAAGAATCGATTCATTCTCGATTTCTCTCTTCTACACTTTCTCTCTCCAAATTCAGAAAAAATGGGGCCGATGGCGTTCGTCCTTCGAGAATGGCTGTCAATCTCGTACGTTATGCGAAAGCTTAGACGAGATGCTGGGCGGAGGCTGGGAAACCTGGAGCAGGGGAACCCTCACCAACGTTAAACATGAAAGAAAAATATACTAAAGTTTTTTTATTTATAAAAATATAGTTAAAGTTTTTTATTTATAAAAAAATCATACAGTTTGTGGTACCAGACTAATTTTAGACCAGTGTATTGCACAACTCTTTTTAATATTTGCATAATTAACTTTGATCAACAAATTATTTATATATTAAATGAAATTCACATATAATCATAAATTCATAATATTTGTTATTTATAACATTTATATCCCATGTGTTGCCACTCATCGGAGGTGACTGGTTACCAAATCCTATCCCAACCCACTTCTCCACCCTTTGCATCGCAAACATTCACTTCCAGAAAATTGGTGGTGTGTCACCAATAAGAAGCTTGGTGGTTAGCAGATTCATTGCCAGAGCTGGGCACCTCCGACGAATTTGTTAGCCACTTTTGTTGTACTCCCAAGCTACAAATGAAATTTCCAGCGGAAAAACCACTAGGAAAAAAAATGAAAATTCAAGCCCAATGTATATTATTTATGACATTGTGAATCGAAAATCTAAAATGACATATATTTGGGCCTCAGATCAAATTATTTTTAAAAAGTAATGGTCTATGTGACATCGTGGTGGTCTCGGAGTTGTTCGTGCAGAATAAGGGTCGGCAGCGAGTTTTGGGCTAAGCAAATACAGCCAGCAAGGTCCCCAACAGTTTTTGAAGATTGCTTGGGGGCAGGGGTTCACTCTAAGGTGGACTAGGAAGGAGTTAGGTGTTCACATGGGAATTGGTGCAAGTTGGCAATGAAGCGTTTGCTAGTGGTAAGAGGAGAGAGAAAGGGATATAAACCGGGTGGTTGATCTTGGGGTTAAATTAAAATTTCTATATATCAACCCTCCAACTTAGATCCATGGGCTAAAATATTGTCCTCTCAATCCTCATCCTATCCCCAACTCTTATGCATTACATGTGTATATATATACACACACAACGAGAACACACACATATATATGTGTGTATATGATATACATGTATGTGCGGGGTGTGTATATATGTGTGTGTGTTTTTTGTGTGTGTGATGTATGTATGTGTGTGTGTGTGTGTGTGTGTGTGTCAGTGTATCACACACACATGTATGCACATATATATGCTATAGCTGGAAAATAGGTCATGGTGTGTCGGATTTGTATTCATGTTGTATTTGAACGGGTTGAGAATTTATCGACCTAAACCTATCATGTTCATTAAACGGGTTGAAAAATCTTAACTTGTATCCATTTAATTTTTAAACAGGTTGACTCATTTGATCGGTTTATAAGATAAACAAGCCATCTAATTGCACATTTATCCATTTAACATTTTCAACTAATACATAATTACATGGCATTAAAATTTTACTTTAAATACCCCATTAAGTAATTGTTGCCTAAACCTCCCATGACTTATCATAATTCCCATTTTCATATTTTTTTTTAATTTTTGTGTTCTTAAATATCAAATAAAAGGGTAAATAGCTAAATAATGAATGGGTAAATAGGTTGACCTACTTTATCTATTTAACTAAACAGGTTGAAATAAGCATTTTTTTCGTGTCGAGAATCTCGACCTGAATATAATTTATTTAATTAAACGGATTGAACGTGTCAACTTGTTTAATTAAACTTGTTAAAAATCTATGTCCTAACCCACTTAATTTCGTGTTTATTTCATATCAGTAATCATGTCGGACCACCTTTGCCCAACTCTAATATATTTAGGTGTGTGTATGTGTGTGTACGCGTGCGTGCGTGCGTGTGTGTGTATATATGTATATACATATACACATATATATAAGTTTCGAAAGAAACTGACACAAGTGGGACAGAAGCTCGAGCTTACTTCACGTTAATGTGCCACACAGTGGATGACGCCGATGTGTCTGCCCTTCACGACCTGCATGAAGGTCAACCACGGATGTTTTTCCCAAGAAAGCCCCTCTAAAGCTCAAGTCTGTCTTAGATTAAGATGCGATAAAAAGAGGAGAGAAAGGGTAGAGATGATTTCTTGTGTTTGGGTATGTGAGATTAGGAACTCAAACCTTGACGGGAGTTCAACCACGCTTCGAACTCACCCCATTTGCAATCCTCAATGGCTACAGCAAGGCCAACCAAGACGTCCTCACCGATAATCCCAAAGAGAAGAGCATCCTGAAAAATGAAGGCATTGAACATTCCGTAGACAAGCGAAGGATCCATTCCCCAATGGCCAACCTCCTCTGCGCTTGACTTGTTAAAGCGAGAGCATAGTCTCTGATAGTAGGCTAGGGGAGGCCTAGGTGAAGAAGAAGTCATTCTCATCAACTTTGGAAGGGAAGAGAACTAAAGGATTCCCATCACAACTCCGTCACCCCTATTTATATCTATCTCACTTGAAAATAACGTTAATCCACATCGCATCAGACCACCTCAGGAGATGTTTCGATAAGATGTGAGAGGCTAAATGATTGGGATATTTAAGGCCCACCAATTGGGAGGAAGACACATGGCATATGCCCAGTTAATAGAAGCCAAGGGTTGACCACAAGGGAAGAAGAGGGATACATGAGGCGTATAACGATCACTTTACCTCAGAATGAAAAATTATCGTTTTGCCCTTAGGTGTTGATTCCAAGGCTATAAATACCCCAAGTAATATTCTTTTAGGGAATCTTTTGCATTGTTCATGATTTGACATCATGGCTTCACATACCCAAATACAGAAAATTCTCTCTACCATTTCTCTCCTATTTTTATCTCATCTTACTTTAAGACTGACTTGAGCATTGGAGGGGTCTTTCTCGAGAAAAACATATGTCATTGACCTTCGTGCAAGTCATCGATATACATACACACACGCACACACACTCACACACACACACACAAAGGAAGATCAAAAGAAGCCACTATGGACTCAATTGCATGACATTGCAACAATTATGAAGGACCTATGGTGCATTGTTAGGGATTTTAATGCCATCCTTCACCCTAAAGATAGGATGGGAGGTAATGAAATTACTGATGCTGAGCTCAATGATTTTAATCAATACATCAATGAATGTGAACTGCATGAACTCAAGTCATTTTGAAGCTATTTTTCTTGGCCAAATAGGTCTAAGTCTATCTAGAAATTCTGGTCTAGAATTAGACCTGACAATTTCACCTGAATCCGATGGATATCCAATTCACCCAACCCGAAAAAACAGGTGAAAACTCGACTAAATGGGTAAATTAAACAGGTGATGGATAACCGGGTGATGGATCGGGTCGGATTCGGGCGATAGGTCTACCCGATTCGACACCCGACCCGTCACCCGATTTATTTATTTATGTATGTGTGTGTGTGTGTGTGTATATATATATATTAAAAACTTATGTTTGGTATCTTCGTCATTTATGGTAATTGTTATGTTTACGATTAGGGCATGTGATTCCCATTGGTTACTGTTTTGTATGTTTTAAATTGTCCAAACTTTTGAACCTTATTTGAGCGATAAACGAATAAAATGAGATAGAACGCGTTTCATCCGTTTCACCTGTTTACCACCCGCTTCATCTGCGGGTGGTGGGTGGATTGGATACGGGTGAGCGGGTGACGGGTGGATCTGGTAGAGTGGATGGATGCGGGTGGAGCTTCACCCGCTCCAAATCCGACCCGTTGCCAGGGCTATCTAGAATTGTTCGAACTCTCACTAATGTTAGTTGGTATGGGTTGTTTGACTTTACCCATGTAGGCTATTTAGTTGAGGGATTGTCAAACCACATGCCATTACTCATTTCATTTTCATAATCTCCTACAAAGCCTTTCTCTATCAAATTATGTGATATGTTTGCATCCCATCCCTGATTCTGAAAATTGTCCAAAAGACTCTTGCATCTAAACCTAAAGAAACCTTTACGTTTCAACTTACTTAAGGCAATGAAGGAGCCTTATAAAAGGTTCAACAAAGACCGCTTTGCTGCCATACATAAGCATTAAGAAGCAAGTACGACAGTGCTTCAAGATATATAAATGCAGCTTCAACATAACCCTCATAATGAGTAACTTTGGATGCAGGTAAGGGATGTCAAAGCAAAGTATATAGAGGTCTTGGACTCATCTCTTTCACTTATAAAGCAATAATTTAAGGCACAATGGATTAAATATGGTGACCATTGCAGAAGATTCTTATTTGCCACAATCAGGCAAAGGAAGCAAGTTTCTTTCATTTACTCAATCAATAAGTCTACAAAGCAAAGGGTTAATGGATTTAAGGAAATAGGAAAAATGATTACTGACTTATACCATAGGTTGCTAGTCACGCAAAAGGTGGAAAGAGACCCTGTTAAACCTATTCTATCCATTGAGCAGCAACTGAGCTCATGTAAGATGCCTACTGATAATGAAATAAAGGAAGTTCTCTACTCAATACCCAATCTTAAGTCTCCTAGCCTTGATGGATACAATAGTGGATTCTTTAAAGCATGTTGGAAAGAGATAGAGCCTCTGTTTTGTGCTGCAATTAGAGAGTTCTTCACTTTTAGGAAGATGTTATAGGCAATCAATGCAACTATTCTTGTAATTCTACCCAAAACTAATTCACTTATACAACAGCTAACTTTAGGCCCATATCTTATTGTGTTATGATCTATAAGTGTATCACTAAAGTCCTCTATAATAGATTGAGAGCAATGTTCCCTTATTGAATCAGGCCTACTTAAGGGGTTTTTGTAGATGGGAGAGAGTTGCTATATAATGTGTTACTATATCAGGAAATTAAGAGGGCTTTAACAGGAACCAATCCACACTCCTAGATGTCTTATGAAGATTGATCTCAAGAAAGCATTTGATTCAACATACTGGGACTTTATCAAAGAAATGTAATAGGGCTTCACTTCTCTATAATATTTACAAGTTCAATCATGTCTTGCATATCCACTACAAGCTTTTCAATAAGCTAGAATAGTGCTTCCCAAGGATTCTTTAAAGGTAGGACAGGACCAAGGCAAGAGGATCCTTTATCTCCCATTTTAATTGTTCTGTGTATGGAGTACTTATCTAGACTATAGGGCCAAGTTAGTAAGATGCACCACTTTAAATTTCATCCAAGCTGTGCAAAGCTCATTCTGCCTGACCTCATGTTTGCAAATGACTTGCTTATTTTCAGTGCTACTGATCCTCACATCATTATAGGCATTATATCAGCATTTGATGTATTCTCCAAAAGTTTTGTACTTATAGCAAATCCTAGTAAAATCTCATATGGTTATTGGAGGATGTAATGAGAAAGCCAAACAAAGAATCTTATAATTGATCGGCTTTGGTCCCTTTAGATTTTTGGGGGTACCAATCACAACAAGTGAGCTTAGCAAGGCTGAATGTAGAGGATTAGTTGAAAAGATCACAAGTCAAAAGCTAGTCATCAAGGCATTTATCATTTTTACGCAGAGTTATGCTGGTTAATTCTATTTTGATGGGCATCTACAACTTTTGGGCAAGAATTTTGCTTCTACCTCAGGGGGTTATTTAGCAAGTCATTGCAGTATGTAGGAATTTCTTATTGGGTGTATATGGCCATTACCCAAAAAAAAAAAAGTCCCACATATATATGAATTAGAATGACAAATGTTAGCCTAAGCTTTATGATGGCATTGGACTCAAGAAACTGGAAGCTTATAACTTTGCTCGTGTCTCCAAACTGGTATGCGATATTGCGCATAAGAAGGAAAACTATGGATCAAATGGGTGCTTTCCAAGTACCTAAAGCAAAATGATTGGTGGAACTGCAATCTTGAGTATGATGGTAGCTAGTTTTGGAGGAAAATTTTCTAAATTAGAGAGATTGTTAAATGGGGAAATGAACTTGGAGAAAAACAGTATTTGCACTCGTAGGGCCATTATATCATTTCTGTTGGAATTACCTAGTTCATAGATAGGAATAAGAAGAAGGCTTCGGCTAAAACTGCATGGTGTGAAGCCAACATTCTTAGGCACTCTTTCATTTAAATAACCAACTTCCCTTAAGATGCAAGCTTGTGAAGTTCATGCCCTATATGACTTCTGACTGCCCTATGTGTGGGGTAGAGGAGGAGAACTTTGATCCTCTATTCTGCACCTATCCATTTGTAACTTTAGTTTGGGATTCTATTTTGACATGATAGGGGGTTAATCACACAGCACAAAGTCTACCTATTATGGTGTAGCAGGTGATTGATCTACACTCCACTAAAGTCCCTAGAGAGCTTTCACATGTTATCTTCACTACAGGGGTATATAATATCGGGTTGACTATAAATAGTTTGGTATTCAAAGGGTAAAGATCTGACAGGACTAGCATAGCGGAGAACATAATGGAGAAAATCATTCAGTAATTCTTGTTTTTGTCATTTAGGTCCAAAAGATATCTAAAATGTATAGACATAGTTCTTAAATGACCAAAGATGAATAGATAGCATATGATGTATTTTTACTCTGAGGGTAACGAAAAATATCATATGATGTATTTTTACTCTGAAGGTAATGGAAAATATTTGCCATTTTACAATATGTACACACACACCTGCGTATGTGTGTGTGTGTGTGTGTGTGTGTGTATATATATATATATATATATATATATATATATATATGTGCATGCATGTATGTATGTATATGTATTATGTATATATAGGGCTGGAAATTAGGTTAGGTTGGGTCATGTTCCTGTTCGGGTCAAAATTAAACGGTTTAAAATACCCTTGACCTAAACCCGACCTGTTTAATAAATGAGTTGAAGTTTGTTGACCCGGACCTGACTGAAAGTTAAATGGGTTAACCCGATTTCAACCCATTTAACCGCTTAAAATTAATGGTCAAAATTCAGTCCGATTGGCCTATTAATCTGTTTACAGATTACATGATCAACTTGTTAAGCTACTAATAACCACTCGTTGATTCACATTCATTCATAAATCACAATGTATTAAGCATATCACTACACAGGCTCCACTTCTTGAACCAACAAGCCAGTCAGTAGGCTGCTTATCCAGAAGCTCAAGTTCACAAATCACAACCAACAAAATAAACTACTTCATTGTTTACAAACCAAGAACTTAGTTCAAATATCACACAAGCAATAGCCAAACACCACTACCATCTTAAAAGGTTGTCCCAAAGCACACAACCAAAAGAAGTGAAGTAGCCTAATTGAGCAAAGTGGACTTCTGCTTAGTGCCACTTCGAGCAGCCCCATTAGATGCCCTTCCCCCCTTGGATGCCACATCTCCATCTTCATCATCATTCAGGCTGAGTTCATCACATCTCCACACAGCACATCTAATTGGAATTGTGTTGGCATAAGCGCTAATTTAAATAAGAAAAAAAAAGAAAATAAAAAACCAAATTAGAGAAGGAACAACAATTTACAAGAAAGTATAAAACTTAAATAGTTAAATATGGTTTAATGAGAACCATTGCCTTCTTGGCCAAACACACAATCTCTTAAACGAATCATAGCTTCTACCATTTGTGTGTTAAGGGAACTACAAAATGCATCAAGTACCCTTTCTCTAGTGCTAAAAGCATATCAGACACCACAGTAGGTTATGGTATGACCAATATAGCATGTGCCAATTGAGAGAGAATGGGAAATCAAAGCTGATTAATACTCCAATAGTTAAAAACATCCATGTTATCAACATGCAGTAGCTTCTTTTGCTCAAGATACGTTTCTAATTCACACTTGGAAATAGGGGCAAACATTTCAGTTTAGTACTTATCGAACCTTTGATAATAAAAAAATCAGTTTACTTAACAAATGAAAACATTAAATAAAATTAATATAAATTGAAAAGAAATATACCTTAAAGTACTCATGAATAGGGCCTTGCTGCACATTAGTAGAGACACAGGTAGTAGGACATACTGCAGAAGACAAGGCCAAATTAGAAGCCTTTGTATGCTCATCATATAAGACAAACAACTTATCATTTAATAAAACCAATTAAGCATGACAAGTACCAACATGAATCTTTTTATAAGCCCAATTTGAAAACTAGAAATTATAATAAAGATCTAAAATGCCAGCAATTGCCTTTGATTGTGCTAAATTCTGGCCAATTAGGGCTGAGCAAAAAAATCAAGTACCCGATCTTGGACCCAGACCGGTTTGCACTCGTGGGGTCCATACCTGGACTCGGTTGAACTGGGTCGGGGACTGGCTCCAAAATCCTAGAACCGATTGCAACCGGGTCTAAAACGAGGTCTTGAAAACTTGGAACCGAAATCAGACTCATTATCTAGTCAGCGGTCCAATCATTTATTGTTTTAAGAAAAATGTATGAGAATGTGAGAGTTATATAAACCAACACGAGTATAGTAGCCAAATATATGTTGTGTTTAATGAGATAATGGTACCCCAACTTGACAAACTTTAGATTTATGGACTATAAAAAGTCTGGAAAGTGCAACCGCCTTTGAAAGCCTCACATAACAAGTAGGAGAACCCCTATGCAGCCCCGATTTCTCAACCTCTTGATTCATGATCTCCGTTGACAGCAGGTGTTGTTCTTCTGATGTTGTCATGATTTCCGACTATATGTTGATATGACTAAATCTTTTTATTAATGGATAACACTATTAGAAGATGGTATTTTTATCCCTAGATGAAATAAAATGCTATTTATTAGCTAACCAGTTGGAGTTTAATGCAAGGTAGATGCTTAGTTGCCACTCTATAAAATTCAATTTTAAATGATCAATTAGCTGAATTGCTGGGTGTGTTGGTTCTCTCACAAAGTCACAACCACACGTCTAAAATTTAAATGAAATGAATGCAACAAAATAGGAAAAAATAAAAAATCGGATGCCTGGTTCTGGACCCGGTCCTAACCGGTTCACAAAATCCTGGTCCCAGTTCTAGTTTTTTGGACACGATTTCATGAAAATGGATTGAGTATCCAGCCATGCTCAGTCTTATGCCCAATACTTCTCAAATTTTGATAAATATCCTAGCTGCTGTATTCCTCATAAAAACATCATGACCCTCCAATTCATTTTTCAACACTAAACTAATACTCACCATATTAGGGAAATAAAGATTCGAAGTTGGATATTTAGATCCAGAAAAAGCACAAGCCATTTCATAGAAGACTTTCAAGAAACCACAAATTTTCTTATTGTGAATTCGCTCATCAAATTTAAGGCAATGAGTAAAGTTCCTATCAATAACCTTAAGTGATTGAACACTCTTTTATAGTAAATGAAACTTTCAAGCATAAGATATGTTGAATTCCTGTTAGGTGGGACTTCTTATTGTACCCCCTTCACTATAAACAAGATCACAAGCCTTAACCGACTTAAGAAATCTTTGTTTTCGCACTTGAGAACACTTACAATACTTAACACACTCCCTCACTTTGACTACAACCTCATCCATATCTTTAAGCCTTCTTTGACAATTAAGGTTAGGATATGGGCGTAACATCTAACATGAAAGTACTCACCATCACACAAGAGCTTAAGCTAACTTTTCAACATGTCAACACACAAATCATTTGAAGAGGCATTGTCAAGAGTCAAGCACATTACTTTTTTTTATCAAAACCTCAATCCTTCAACAATAACAAGATCTTTTCAGCTAAGGAAACCCCATTATGTGGTGGAGGTAGGAAAGATAAGTTCAAAATTGTCTTTTAAAAACACTAATTATCATCGATTTAATGAGCAGTGAGAGAGATATAACCATCAATATTCAAGGAAGGCCAACAATATGTAAAGACAATCCTACTAGGAACAGAGTGCAAGAACTCTTTTAGACTTTTCTTTTCCCTTTTAAACATTTTTAAGACATCATTCCCAGTTGTATGCCTTAAAAGCACTCTCAAATAAGGATTCAAGTATACAAACACATTCCTAACACCATCATACTTAGCGAATTAAAATGATAGATCATGCTTCACAAAACACAAAGCCAGCAAGTCATGAAATATTTCAACATCAAATTCAACACGCCTATTAATTGAGGAACCAGAATGACTTTGCAATAGAAGCTGGCCTATGTCTCTGACATTATTTCCTTTACAATTTAGAATGTGTCGTTTTAGATTTCCAGCCCCATACTTCCTATCCCAACTATACACTTGTCCACATTTCTTACATTTGCACCAAAAATTACCCTTTTCATCAAGCTCTAAGAAAGCAAAATTTTCCCAAAAAGTAGAAGTTAACTTCCTTTGGTGTCTATGGGTCTTACCACATGAAAGTGGCTTATATGCACCACTTCTCAAAGTAGTAGTCCTTTTAACATCCTTGTTATCAACCTCTTCAACACCCGAATCAATTTCAATAGGAGATGATTCAACATCCTTGAAAGCCAAGCCATAACCTTGTAATCCCAAAAGTTCAAATTAGAAATCAAACTAAATAACTAAATATCAAAAGCATCCTTTGAAAGCTAAATTAAGTTCTCAAACTAGGCATAAGGAAATCGGGTAAAATCATTAGAAAAAAATCATTAAAATGAAGCTTTTCATACGTTTCATATGAAAGTTGACTTCCTTGAGGAGAGAATGGAGTTGAAATGGTAGATTTGTGGGTGCCCAGGTGAGAAAGCAAAAAAAATTAGTGGATAAAAAATGGGGCAAACGAAAAGCATATAACTAAAATGTTCCATACCTCGCCGAAGTCAGAGGCGTACAACAGCTTTGAGGCCTAATTGCCCAGCAGATCTAAAGTCAACAAAGGGAAATAGAGAAAGAAAGAGAGAGATAAAGAGCATTAAAGAGCGAGATAATCACGAAAATAACAAAGCAAATTTTGAAGTGACTCATTGGTTAGAGGCTTGGAATAGTGCTCTCATTGGCTGCAAATTAGAGTCACTGATCCAAGGTGCTGTGTTGAGGCTGGAGAGATATAGAGAGTACGAGGGTGCGAGCCTTTAACCATTGATCATCAGCTATAGATCAGAGTTGTGAAGAGTGGGAGTGGAATTGTGAAAGTTAGGGGGTGGATGTTGTAAGTGCGATGAGTTAGGAGTTTGGGTCTAGGAGTCTCCGAGTCTGGGAGGTTAGAGATTAAGGTGTGAGAGTGAGATTGATTGTGAGAGGTTGAGAGCAATTGAGGTTTATATATGAGGAAATACAAACAGTAAAATAAACCCTAATGTCACTAATTCCCTCCATATCCAGCCTCATGTAGGCTCATAAACCCCACACTAGTGCCCCGCATGTTTCCCATTTTTTGAATTTTCATTTCCAAAATGGCTAAATTTTTTATTTTAATATTTAACAGTTTTTTTATACTAAATAATAAATGGTTTAGTGGGTAAACAGCTTGACCCGTCTAACCCAATTAATTAAACGACTCAAAGTAAGTATTTTTTCGCGTCAAAGGATCGACCTTTACCTAACTCATTTAATTAAATGGATTAGGCATGTCGACTAGCTAAGTGAACGGGTTGAAAATCTCAGCGCAAATTCGGCCCATTTCTTGTCGGGTTCATGTCGTGTTATCAAGTCATGTCAATATTTCCCAGATATATATGTGTATGTGTGTGTGTGTGCGTGTGCGCGTGTGTGTGTGTGTGTGTGACACCGCGAATTTCTAATTCCTTTCTTTATCACTAATATTAACCTATGTGGCAGCAAAAAACCTAACTGGGGTGTTACCGCCGTATTTCCTTCGTGGAAATACCAAGTTGAGTATTAACCAAACTTTATTATCGAATATTCTCCAGTAATATCTCAGTTAAAAGATTTCAACCACAGTTAAAGCAACTACTAAACTTAAACAAAATCCAATACAAGTTCCTTCCCAAAATAACTACTTGATGCAAACTATCGGTTTAAACATCGGAGCCTCGCTCTAACTTTGGGTCCCCAATTCATGCACAAACTCTTCACCTGAAAACAAAATATTTTACACGAAATGAGAAAAACTCAATAACAATCACCCTTAACAGTCAAAGTGCGCACATAAATTCATTTTTTAAACATTTTAGGGGTGGGGGAGATAGCCAGACACACTTATTCATTCTTAATTGATGCAAACAGACAACACTTATATATTCTTAGTTGGTGCACACAGCCGTACCAGTCTCTTTTTTAACTTTCAGGTTCTTAAGGTTGAGCGACCCTGCTAGGTCTCATGGCCTGTGCTTGGGTTTAACGCAGCCGCTTAACTTCAACCTGGCCTACCGTCGATTTGGATGGTTATCGCTTAACTATTTCCTAACCTACCGCCAACATGGGCGGTTACCGCTAACCTGGCCCCTGTCCCAACAGGGCATGTGGCCGCTCACATGCATTCACTTTTACCCGGGGAAGGTTAATGGCCTTCAATATCATAAGACAGCTCACAGTCTCACCCATAAAGTCATTTATTTATACATTCATGCTTATCCTTTAAATATTAAATCAATGTACGCATTTTAATTTGACACAATTCGATCCCCAAAGCATTGCCACAATATATATATATATATATATATATATATATATATATATATATATATATATATATATATTTCCCTTTATAATACAATCAGTTCAAATACCCATGTTCACTGGCATACCAAGCTAACTCAACCCAAGCCATACAATTGTTTCACTCCACGTTCAATCAGTACAATCCATAATTTCACATAAAACAAACATTCAAAGGCAGCCCTTACCATGTTCATCACACATTTTTCAAACGATTTCGGAGAAGGATTAGGGCATGATTGTTTCCTGAAATCTGTACAATTATGAGTTTGGTTTCTTAATCGGGCCTACTAATCAGCACCTAGACAAGAACAATGTTTGAACTTAGTTCAAATCTCACAACCAATATTTACAGCCCATCCCTCACCTAAAATAATTTTTCTACAGTTTTTAGACACTCTTAGGAATTTCTAAATGTGGTTATTCCAGTGTTCAGTGCGGGTTAAAATTTAGGTCCGACTTCCAGAAGCCATAACCAGATCTCCTAACATCAAAACTCAAAGATTTTAGCCATTTGAGAAGATCAACTCATTCCCTACAAGTTTTATGTTCAATGTTTCTCTCAAATCTACCAACTGCTAGGTCGAAAACCTCAAAACAAAATCGCTGTCACTGACTATCTAGATCTAGACAGCCTCCAGTAACTTATCCATAAGTTGTTCAATTTAGTCTGACTCAATAGCCCTAGTGTGGAGCACACTTTGGCCTATCATGATTTTTGGATCAGTACAACGTCATGGGAGAATTTTTAAAGTTAAGGCAAGATCTGTCCCCAACCAGTGACATCCTGCCCATGCCTTAACCCTAGAGCGTACTCCTTTTAGGCTATATTTTAAATACAACCAAATCAACAATTACCAATGTCGAACCCAACGATCCCATGGCCCCCTCTTATCCAAATCAAGCCAAGTTTTCTACTTTAACCAAAACAGTTATCAAATACCACTTTCAGGCTCACCTTGATTGGATTTTGGGTGAGGAGCGATTGAATCGTCGCACCCTTGGAGGTTAAAAATCTGAAAAACAATTATAAAACTCGTATTAAACTTTGCATACTTGAATTCTTGACCCAAAACCATAAAATAGTGAAAACATAAAAACTCTAGCTTTTGGGGGTTTGTATGCATGGGGTGCATGGGAGTGCACCACGCTTACCACAAGCAAGGAGAGAGGGGGAAGTATGGTGGTGGTGGCGGCTATACGGTGGTCGGCAGCACATGGCCGGTAGTGGGCCGTTGTCGGTGCCCGGAGGAGGAAGGGAGGGCGAGAGGGGGGGAGAGAGAGAGCGAAGGAGTGACAAAGAGAGAGAGAGAGAGAGAGTGAAAGAGTGAGCAAGAGAGAGAAAACAGTGCAGCTGGGTTTAAGGGGGGGCTGTGCATGGTGTGAGGAAGAGGGAAAGAATAAAGGGGGAGGGGGCTAGTTACGAGGGTAAACAAAAAGGAATTTTTTTAAAAAAGTCTTGGGAATTTTGGAAAGAAAATCTTAAGTCAAAGGTTACTTTAGACGAAATTTGCCCATTAAGGAGGCCATCAAAAATTAAGTATAAATGGGTAAATAAATATTTAAATTTAGGGAGGTAAATAAGTAATAAATCGAATAACAACTAAATCGAGGGACATATAACCCGAATAAAATATTAAATTCATTCTTTTTATGAGATAAGTAAAATTTGAAAAGAAATCATGGGGAAAAAATCTTTCACATTGACTTGGATAATGAGGGTCAATCCACGTCCTATAATTCCCCATATTGGATTTTCGGGGTTTTACAATATATATATATATATATATATATATATATATATATATATATATATGTGTGTGTGTGTGTGTGTGTGTGTGTGTGTGTGTGTGTGTGTATATGTGTGTGTGTGTGTGTGTGTGTATATATATATATATAGAGGAGGGTTCAAGTAAGCGCCTCTCTTTAGGTAAGCACAATAGATCTTCACCATTTAATCTTCATCTAAGGGCTTGAATTAAGAAGTACTTTTTAAGCATTTAAAAGAACAAAAACTAAAATAGAGAGAGGAGGGGTTTAGCTTTCTCAAACCAGATCTACAATTCTCATTCTCTCTCCTCTCGCCTCGCTCTCTCTCTAGAGTCTCTCGTCTTCCCCTCTCTCGTGTTTCGCTCTCCTCTCAGCGCTACTCTCTCTCTCCTCGTTCTATCAGAAACAAGTCTCCTACTGACCACTGTCGCCTCGCGCCTACTGCAGCCTCGATGACCTCCAGCCGGCCACCTTCTGTTCGCCCACTCGCCTGCGCCACTCCTCGCCGAAAAGAAGTCTCTCTTCTCTCTCTCTCTCTCTCTCTCTCTCTCTCTGCAGTTGCCCACTCCTCGCCAGCGCCAATCTCCTTCCCTTGTCTAAGGGCTTGGATTATACGACACTTTCAAGCAATTAAAAAGGTAAAATCTGTGAATTTAGCGGGTGAAATTTCATGACACTTTCAAATCTTAGACTCTCCTCTCTCCTCCATCTCTCGCTGCCCACCACTACGACAAGTACCGACGCACACCAGCAGTTTTGGATATCTCATGCTTTCTCTCTCTCTCTCTCTCTGTCTCTCTCTCTGTCCTGCCCTCTATCTCTCATCTTCTTTCCCACATCATGCTATTGCAGTTCTGGGTATGGTTGTCGCCAACAAACCGTCAAAGATACACCGGCAGCATGTCGCCCTTATCGCTGCCAGAAACCCGCAGTTGAACTCTCCTTGTTAGAAACTCCAAGTAAGATTTTCAATTCATTTTATGATTAAATCTAGGGTGTTTGAAACACGGTATGATGTTTGTAGCTTTGGTTGAAACTTGCTTTGGTTCTTCAAGTTATGTTGTTAGTTTTCTTTGACAAAATAGTTTTGATTATGAGTTATTTGTGCTTTCTTTGATTTGATTGTCATGTTGTTTGGATGAATCTAAGAGGGGAAGTAGCATGCTGATGGTAGTGATGGCTTAGAACTTGAAGTCAATTGTGGATAGAAACCAGTACTTCTTGTCCATATTTGTTATTTATCATTGATGCATCTGAAATTTGCCTGGATTACCTCAGGATTGGTGGTCAATAGAGAATGAATTGATACTTTGTGTAGTAATGTCTATGTCCAGAATGCATGGATGTTTTGTTTACGGGTCTTGGAGGTGCATTGTGAGTGCCTACCATGTGTTTGATATAATGTCTCTTAGAACTGTTGATCTATGGATGTCATTTTATGGATCTAAGCATTTGAGGTTTCTTGGGACTTTTAGTTCATTATGCTTTAATGTGGCAGTGTGTGGTAACTATTGGTTCGATACAATGTCTCTTAGCCTTGTATAGTGTCTGCAGCACACAGACTCTTACCAGCCATTCAATTCCTTTTTTCATATTTTAGGGGGGGTTGAGATGTTGTTGAAGATATTCTTTTAGCAAAAGTTTTCAGTGTTTGAGTATTGTTTCTTCATTAACTCGTTCGACATCCTTCACTTCACTTAAGTGAATTTTGAATTCTGTGGGCTTTATGATTGTTTATAGTGATGCATATGTGCTATTATAAGCCTATTAGTTGAAAGGTAGAGCAACATGTGATGGTGCATGAAGATGTCAGTTCGAATCCACATAGGCTAGAGATACTGATCTTTTACATAATGGCATCATTTGCATTAGCTTGGTTTACGAACAAGATAGCAAAATAAACTTAATAAAAGTCAAACTTAATGAACTAGGTATCCACATACAAGAATACATGACTGCAAACTCAGTCTTAACTTTGGTGTTTAGGTACCATGAAGAAAATCTCAGAAGTACGTGATTGAGTACTTAAACCAACTTTGTCATCCACCTTTTCAATATGAGTCTCTTTTTGTTGCTTTTGAACTTGTGCTCATGCATCTGCTATTTGATAAAGTGATAGAAAAATGCCACATTCTAACAATTGAGTTACAAGAAAAACTTATGTGGGATTTGAACCCACATCTTTTGTGCAAGATCACAAATGCTCTCCCAATTAAGCTAATAAGCTCTGAAATAAGCTTGTAAATTTTGTCTAAATGCCTCAAAATTTTCTCAATAAATGAGCTTGAAACTTCATAATACCTCAAGAATGAATAATGATAAATCAAGCAATGATCCACTACACTAATTTAGTGGTTAATGCAATAGATACAAGATGTAGTTGTCAGACCCTGTTTCACTAAGGCAGTGCTTATTCATTCCAGATTTTATTATCATTCTTAAACCCCATTTCGTAGTTCAGTGTCATACCAGTAATCAGAACCAAAACCGCAAATTTCAATTACAGCTCTACAAATTGCTCTAAAATTAGCATACTTCCATGACACCGCAACTAAACAGATATTTAAGAAATCGACACATTTCTATGACACCAGTTTAGGCCCATCAGATCATAGTTGATGATTGGGAAGCTCAGAAACATAGACAGACAAGGCTTAAGATTCACAGGACGATTGCAATGATAGCCTCCAATTAAATGGAACATTCAAACTGACAATGTCCCAAAATAATTTCACACTCAATTTGGGCCAAAAAAATTAAGACAAGAACTTACAAGTCAGATAAAAACTCACAAATTCAAACAATATTTCCACATAATTTCACGATGAACCAAATTATTAAACTGCAATTAAAAAAAAAACCTAGGTAAATCCTAGTAGAGGAGGGGGAGACAACCTGATTTCATGATGTGGTTGTATCGGCTATTCTCTTGCTGAAAGTTGCTTTTTGACGAATGGCGCTTACTTAAAGATGACTTGGGGAGGTTTCCGGTGACTGTCGCAACGCCGGCGACAGATGAGGGAAGCGGATTGGTGCCGGTGAGGAATTGTAGAGAGAGGGAGACATGAGTGACTTCTTTTCGGAGAGGAGTGGCACAGGCGAGTGTGCGGACAGATGGAGGCTAGCTGGAGGACGTCATGCTGCAGCAGGCGCCAGGCGATAGAGGTCGACAGCAGACTTGTTCTCGATGGAAGAAGGAGGGAGAGCAGTTCATAGAGGAGAGAGAAACATGAGAAAGGGAGGCGAGAGACTGTAGAGAGAGAGGGAGGAGAGAGGAGAGAGAATGAGAATTACAGATCTGGTTTGAGAAAGCTGAACCCCTCCCCTCTCTATTTCATTTTTCATTTTTTTAAAATGCCCAAAAAGTACTTTCTAACTCAAGCCCTTAGATGAAGATAGAATGGTAAGGATCTAAGGTGCTTGCTTAAAGAGGGGTGCTTACTTGAACCAACCCTATACATACATACATACATACATATATATATATATATATATATATATATAT